>JAJIZL010029351.1:0-15682 GCA_023969395.1 Amblyomma maculatum
TCGTATTGCTCTGTATTAATATTGCAGGAGACGTTATTTTTGCATGTCATCATTCATAATTTTTTTCATTCGTTCCGATTTCAGCAGGTTCTTTTAATTTTAAGGTGTACAAACTGCCCCAAGAGCTAGCTCTATTGTTCTTAGTTTACCAGGGCTCCTTTGTTTCGCAGTGCTTCGGCGTGTTTCGTACTTGCTGCACCAGGCTGTCGGGTGGTTCCAATCGGCACTTCTCCGGCGCTTTTGTGATGAAACACGAGGCATGCATGTTTTCCGCCACGCCGCACACCAGGCACTTCGCGTTTTTCAATGCAGCACACACGTGTTTGCAGCAGCATTGTGCGACACGATGCCTTCGAGCATAAGTTGAGTGGAAAACTTACAAAAGACCAGCTAGCTGGCTGCGGAGCCACGTACAACCTGTGATACTTGCACGTGGTCACTTCTCCTTTCTAGTTCCGAGAAATCAGGAAACTGGGCATTGATTTCTTCGCTCGCCGTATGACACAGCGCAAAGGTGACGCACGCTCTTTTGTCCTGATAAGCTTGCCCCTTCAGTGAACATCAGAATTTTGGACACTGAATCTCAAGCGCCAATGATAGAGGTGGGGTAAGGAACAATCAGAAGAACCTGCTGCTCCCCGGAACTCTTTTCTTCACAGCATGAAGTCATTTTTCGCCGGACTTTCGGAAACCAGTTTGGCTGTAGCTTCCACAGTGCCTAGGCGGGGTACACAATACTTCATTGTGAACAATATGACAGGTCCCAGGGAGCCCAAAATGCGTGCTTCTTTTCGACGGCGAGCACATGGTGGCTCTGAACACATACTCTTCTCAAGACTCCGTGGGGTCACGAGTCATTCCAGCGTTCGGACGCGGAAGCATCGAGTGGTCTCAGTCTTATGCCTATGGGCTGCACTGCCCTTGAGTTGTAAATATTTGTATCATACTCAACATACAAATAGATATGTGCGAGCAAAGTCCTTCGTTGTCACTGCAGGGAACTACCCCCTGTAAAGACGTAATCTTAAATTAACTGACGCGGCAGAATTCTGTTAAGGGCACAGCTCACGATGACTCTGCAATCAGCGACGACGTGGAGCTTGGATAAAGCAAGAGGTACGCATCTTCTAGTGCTGCAACAGTCTTGGGCTGCCCAAAAGCAGCAGCGGAGGAGAGATCACGTTAGCAGATTCGCTGGGCCAGCGTTGAGAACAACTATGGACTTGAAAGGTTGCTGCTGCTGCGGTGGCGCCATGTACCAGCTTCGGACTCCATTACGCATGTCAATGATGGGCGACAGCAGCAGGTGCGGCGGCAGCGGTCAACGTAAACCGGCGCATGGTGCTTGTAAGTTCCATTTTTCAAACTTTTTGCTGCCCTTATTGTGGGTTTAAGCCGGTACTCGTTTAATCAGCATGCGTCGCAATAGTGAGCACAGTGTTAAGTCCGAGGTTCGAGTGGTCCCAATCTCTATAATCTATATCTCTATATACTGCTTGGAAAACAGGCCGGCACCACTACTGCGAAAGAATTTGTGCAGAAAAAATAGGAGCGATATTCGGTAACCCGCCCCGTCAGATGTTCCTCGCTTGGCGGCCACAAGAAGGGTGCGGTGCTGGAAAAATGTTTCCCATGCAAGAGAAAGCGCTTGCTGTATCTGCAGCCGCGATGCGGTTCCAACACGCATCCATTTTTTTTTTTTTTGCCGCGCCGCCGCAGTTTAGTCGCCGAGGTGTTTCCATCGCTTGCATGTGTATACATTGTGAATGTGTCTATTCCCTCCACATCTCATTTTTCTCTCGTTTTTCTCTCACACAGGTTCCCTCGGAGTATGGATTCAACCACGACGATGACAAAAGACTGCTCGGTTATCCTGCCATTTTCAGACGCAATAAAAAGTAAACCCTGCCTTCCGTTCTCATGTACTAATATCGGTGTGCAAACTGCACCCTGAATGGCTACATGGCCCGTCAGAAATATGTCGCTCTGGCACGAAGAAACCAACATTGCGGAAGCGAGGGCGTCTGTGACCGGCTGACGAAGACATCATACATATTTTCACCAAACGTTTTTCTTCTGTATAGGGCGTATGTAAAGGCTGTCTAATGTTGCAGCGGAGGCAGCATTACCACACATATGCCAAACGGAGTCGCTTGCGTTGCAAATAAAGAAAACGTATGTCTCGTATCGCTTCGATAGCGGCGATGTCTTGTTACTGAGTGCACAATCAGTCGAAGTGTGGTTGTTTTCAAATTACTAGCGTACCAGTGTGCGCCTAGACTATATTTAGAAGGGCGCAAACATACCCTTCGAAGGAAAAGAACATTATCCTAAATGGGTGTAAAAAACACTATAATATGAATTTATTTTATTCCTCTGGGTGGTAATATTACCCTTCCAAACAAAGCATAAATATGAACGTAAAAGTGCAAAGTTACGCCCATTCATAGGGTGCAAACATGCACTTACGGGGTGCTGTAGTAAGCTCATTACGCTGGCATAAATGCACACCCTGTGAGGGTAAGTTTACGCCTTATGATTAAGCATAAGCTTATTCCAGCTGGGAGCAAACATGCACCCGATTTTAGAGGATATTTTTGCACTTTCATGGCCTAACCTTTAGTCCTTCTGAGAAAGGGTAACGTTACTCCCCAGTAGCATATACTTGCACTTCACTATATGGCATAACGTTAGCCTCGTTGTAGCGTAAACTTTACGCCAGACACACTTAAGCCCCCGTCGAGGGTGTAACTTTGCACCCAAAGGGGCTCCCCAGTGCGTCAGTGGACTTACCCCCCTAAAGGGGTAAGATCACACCTTTTTTTCTTAGAGTGTGGTGGCTGGCTGGCTGGCTTGTAGCGAGGGTTGAAGTTTTCTTTTTTTTTTTTTTTTTTTTTTTTTTTGTAGAGCTATTTGGCATGTTTCACATAATTTATTGACTAGCTACAAAATTGCAGGTACAGAGTAGAATTATCATGACTGCGGCACGTTTTCAGTTTATTTTGGGTGTATATTCTCTCCGAGTCTGGTGTCGAGATAAAACATGTCCTCGCTGATCGCATTCAAATGAGTTCCTCAAACTCATTCGATACCTATTGTCATTTTCATCAAATGTCATTATGTTTATCATGTGGCAGCAAACAAATGTCATTCAATGGAAATGACATTAAATTTGCCGTGTGGCAGGGAATTGGAGCGTAGTCTCTTTCGCAGTTTAAATCCTCTCGGTATATTTTGAGGACAGAAAAGGAACAGAAACGCCTCAGTTTGTCGCTGGACACATCACACCTGTCATGCACGGGCCTTTCTTCCTGTGTCCTAACCGAGGGTTTAAATTACGAGTAACATAGACAGGATTCAAGGCTCAAAACCACATTGACCACATTGTGCAAGCGGGCAACAATCTTTCGGTGGTTTCTAAGCATGCCTCTCAGTCTGCCGTGTAGGGCATCAGATCTGTTGAAGGAATCTTGGACATTGTATTTTTAACGAAGGCTGCATTTTCAGAATATAATTGCAAGAGCATTCTCATCATGCCCATTATTCGAGAAGAGTGTTGGCTGCCGTTTGTTGCTCCTCAACTCCAGGTGGAGTCTTGTGTGTTTTTTTTTTTAATTTATTGCTGCTCATTTCGCGCTCCTCCTCATGCTTGTTTCCAAGCAGTTAATTCTACGTTGGTCTCCCTTTGTTCACTTATTTCTCTGTGATGAGGACCTACGTGTCCTTAAAGTGTGTTCTTTGTATTGCTTGATGTGCAGTTTCTTGCATGACGGATTGAATAGCTAGTTGTGCGCAGGGCTAAATGCATTCCTGCGTCGGAAATTTTCAGGGAGCCCTCCGCGTTCGTCAATTTTAATGCGGCCGATATTTTATGGCGCTGCATTCAGGTGCGGCACAACTAATTTCATTATTTTATTTATCTCCGTATTTTTAGAGTAATGTATTGCAGCATTCGGAAAAAATGCAACTACACAACAATGTGTCTCAAAAATTCAATCTATGGTGGTATATTTTTCACTTCGGAGTTATAGATAGCAACGTTTATACCAGCAAAAAAAGACCAATAATACTGAAGGCGTGCAGCTGGAGGTCGATCATTCATGTCGAAGCGATGGAATTCGTTGCCTCACATATACCTCCCAACATTATTAATTGATAATTGATGAGTCTTGGTTGATGTATTTCTTGTGAAATTCTTTTTGCTAACATTCAAAGCTTAATTCCAAAAAAGGACGAGCTCTAAAATCACCTTATAGAATACTGCTGCTGACAGTACAATCCTCTGGCCTATAGTTTACTGAATAGGAGACAGGCATTTGCATCTGCGTGTATCTGCGTCGCCTCAAAGATCAAAGTGCACTTGTTGCAACTGCAGTTTGCGGTGTTCCTTATTTATTGTTGAATTTCAATATTTTTATAGTGTGTAGCCGAGATGTCGGAAGACGACTTTTGGAAGCAGTGCCGCAAGACGACGACGACGCTAAAGTTCAAGCTGTTGCGCGCATGGTCTGTGCATGGTGTGCACTAGTGTTTCGGACGTGTTCTCGACTTTGGAGTGAGACTACTTCTTGCCGCTAGGGAACGCCCCTTAACAATATAAAGTGTAATTCGTTTGACAGTTAGGTAATCATGTTATTTTAGGCTATGCTGATAGTGAAGCCCAATAAAATTACACGAAGGTATCAGATTAAGCAGTATTAATAGAATGAAGAAGGAGAACTATTGGAATGGAAGAGTTGTTTATTGATATGTTGACCAAGAAAAGGAGCAGGGGAAGCATGAAATCATGTTGAACAAAAAACAAAAGAGCGCATTGTAGCGTAACCTAAGAATTCATCTGCTGTTATTTATATTCATTTGTCATAGAATTACACCACTGAGTGCGTATCGGGTACAACATCACAAAGGCAAAGGCACAAACAAGAAAACTGGTTTGTTGAAGGTTCACAATCTCCATCGTTCCAAAGCTGGAAAACATCGCTCAGGTCCTGTCGCCTTTTGTGCCAGTGATCGTTGAATCGGTTCATGATCAATGAAAGAATGACTGTTATGATTCTGTTTATGCATAATCGACGGAACTTGAAGTGAAAATTAGGGTAATTGGAATTTAGAACATAAGTAACATGACGGCCGCAAATATGTGCATCTCGCTATATTTAAAATACGGCGCTAAGAGCTGGAAGTTATCACGTTCAGGCGATGATGCTCTCTTGTCTGTAGCAGTAAGGGATGTGAAACGCTGTGAATTCAACCTAACTCTAATAATAATAACAATAATAATAATTGTTTCATGAGAACGGAAACCAATTATTATTATTATTATTATTAGATTTGGGTTGAATTCTCAGCGTTTCACATCACTTGCTGTTACAGACAGGAGAGCCTCATGGCCTGAAAGTGATGTACCTTCCCGTTCTTAACGTTCTAAAGGAACTGCGCGCCTACATTTATGTAGTTTTCTTAATGCTTTAAAAGTATCAGAAGGTGATTTGTAATTAGCCTAAAAAGAGTGGGTTCCTGCACACCTTTAAAGAAGTGCAACATAAAGTAGGGCTTAAAAACTTCAGTGTTTTATTTTTTTTTTTTTATGAGTAGGCCATTAAAGCATTTCAAGTTGGATTACCATTGCACCAAAATCATGTTCCAAAGTACTGAAACACTTTAGGTTCATTACAGAAATGCGGAGGCTACCATTAAGAATTCAGCCTAAATTAAGGACCACTCTGAGAGTTTTGGAACGAAAAATGGTAGTTGTAACGTTATGAGAAGGGAAATGTGCACAGGGGGTCGGTGCAATAATTTGAGTTATTGACATTCTAATCGAAATCAAGCAGAAGAAATGGGTATGAGCAGGACATGTAGTACGAAGAGAAGATAACCGATGGTCGCTTAGGGCAACAAATTGAATTACAAGTGAAAGAAAGCGTAGCAGGGGGCGGCAGAAAATTGTAGGTGTGCGGATGAGGTTAAGAAGTTTTCAGGGGTGAGGTGGATGCAGCTAGCACATGACCGGTACAGTTGCAGGAATATGGGAGATGCCTTCGCCCTGCAGTCGGTATTGTCCGGCTGGTGGTGATTATGATAATAATTACTTGTTAAATTAGCCATGAAAACCAATAGGCTGCTTTTAAAACACAATTTTTGAGGTAGCTGTGGAATATTGTAAGGCACCTGTGAACATACTGACAAAAATGTTCTTAACTTCTGATGCGTTGAATCAGCTCTGCAGCTTTTCATGCCGCGAATTCTCGTTTCTATAGTGTCACACCAATGTATAGCCTAATAATATATCCAAGTCTCTTTTAAAAATACGTAAATTGAATATTGGTAAAACTAATTACATTTTTTTAGCAGAATAACGGGCTGTTAAACATGATTACCTGATTAAAATCCATTCGCTCCAGAGGGTTACTATTTTTTGTCGCGCAATCTTTCACGAGAAGCTTCGCTGGGAATCCCATGTAAACTATGCTATGCAAGGATTAACTTAGCGCAGCCTATAGGCATGCTAAATATTTCATGCTTTACTTCTTGAAACCTTTAAGCGGTAACATTATTTTAGCGCTCTCAACACTAGAATGCGATATTTCTCAGTAGTCTATGGTATGAGAACTAAAATGACTATTGTTAGCCTTCATCCAATGCAGAAGAAGAGTGCTAGATTTATCAAAGGCTATCTAAATCTGATTCTATTTTATATTACTTCAAACGGAACAGAATACTGACCATCTGGACCATCTGTGACTAACAGTTGTCAGAACTAAACTGTGAATGTCAAACGGACCATCCACGTTTTTCTCCCTCTATATACTAATACTCAGCTCACAGCTTTTTTTTTTTTTTTTTTTTTTGAGAAGGTCATTTTAGAAAAGATAAAGTCGTCGTGAGCTATAGCACAGAATTACAGTCAGAATAAGTGCTTAAGCTTTTAAATCGCCATCCTTCCTTAATTGAAACGTTCGAACGCTTTCCCAGCTTGTCTGTTTCTGTAAAATAAAAATATATTTTCAGTTAAAGCAATTTGTATATTTCCCCCCGTTTCATGCGCAGCGAAAGACGTTCAGTTCTTTCAATTCAAACAAACTTTGTTTCATTACGAAGGAAAGGGTTAACAAAGAAAGAGGTTGAGAAAGCTTTAGAAGCTATGGAAGAGCTCACCCGAAGTAGAATTATCATACAATGTTTTCCTCAAGATAGTTTTAGTGCGGCCCGAATTAATGTGACATTGACCAATAGTGGATAGTTGTAGTCCGAATAAAGGGACTGGTGTTCAGTTCATGCAGATCTTTTTTTTTTTTTTTAATATTTCCAAGCTACGTTCGACGGTGCGTAAAGTGCTTCAGATTCACTGATCTTGGTTAAGCGGTTTTGAAACCTAGACTATTATCTATACATCATAAAGCGTGATCCTTTCCAACGATTCGTCTACGAAAATTCATCCACGTAAACATGTTCCATAGCAGCTGCAGTCAACTAGAGCCAGCTTCTGAAGCGAATTCGTTATTTCAGAACGATATTTATTTGGAATTTTGCAAATGTCGCCGGAATGCACCTACTAGCTTAATTCTAATTAATCATATCCGAAGAGACAAATTTTCGTAAACAACTAAGCTTTTCCCAGCGGGGCGCAAATATGTTTCACAAGCACTAACACATGGATAACAAGCGACAATACCATCCGTTGGCTTGACATACCGCAAACCCAACGCGTGTCAGCTGTTTCACCGAACGCGTTTTGATTTTGTACCGATCATAATAACTACATCATAGAAGCACTGATATTAAATTTGCATTGAGACGTAGTTTTCATAAATTATGTCCAGATGCGTCGTATCGCAAACTTTAAGAGCTTTTTTGTAATAACAAAGCCTCAGAAAAAGTAACTATAACTGATTCATTAATCTGAATTTGTAGGCACTGTTTGCTTTTTTATTGTTTCTTTACTGACGCGAGAACCTCTTCTTGATAATCCGCCATATGTTTTGTGAGTAGCCCTTGAACAATTCTGACTGAGCTGAGCCTGCGCCATGACCCTAGCCTTAGCCTAACCAATACACGTCAGCCTTGGATAGCACGTCCGCCACACCGTGTAGGGAAGATGTCTCTATCTCCGGCACTGCATGACTTTTCATTAATTCGATTGCTTAGTATGCATGACTTTTGAGTTGGTGCGCCTCACCGCATGCCGCTTCCTAGGTGCATTAGTGTGCTAACCTCTCCTTCTATTGCATCAACTTCCTCCTACTCTCTGCTCCAACCGGTAGCCTTGAAATACGTGCAATTGCTTAAAGACGCTTTATGCAAGGAAATGAAAGAACAATTTTGCGTGAGTTGAAATTTTATAATCACCATGAAAACCACTATGGATTGTGCAGTGCAGTGGCTTTTGCCAAGTTGCGTGCAATACTATCAAAAGCGATTGCTAGACTGCTAGGTGAAACGGTGAAACAAGTTCTTGTGCCTTTCCTCACCTCCCCTTACACCGAGTGTTTCATTAGCATGCATTTACTGGCAAGAATATTGCTGCGAACCACTGAAAGGTTTATTTGTTGTCGTTTTCAACAGCAACCAGCACGGCCTTATCACTGTGACTGTAACGAACGGTACGATCTTGTTCATTCTCAGTGCCGCCGAGACGTGGCTTTATCAATTTTTTTGCCACCCAAGATGCGTCGAGATGTACCTCGAAAGATTTCAGCCGCTCCTATCCGTTACCTCAATGTTCCAGGTTGTTCTGGCCGCCTTTGCGTGTTTATGTAAACGCTTCTTTGCCGACTTTAAATTGAGAACTGCCGAGGTCTACGGGAATTTGTAGTTTGACGAGTGCCGAGCAATCTTGTTGCTATCGCCGCCGCAAAATTACTTTTTTTTCTTTTACGGGCGCCAGTCAGCCCATAAATAGTTTATTCCACTGAGATCTGTCTCGATGTGCCTGCGTCCTTGTCACTAGCACTTGACGTCTGGTGAGCGGGGTGCTGGGTGTCGACACAGTGCGTCACAGCATGTATGATCGTTAACCTACCGTTGGTAGTATAGTGCAGATCCACTCCGAAGCGACAGCCGCTTTCCGCACTGGCTAACGTTTAGGCATATCCAAACCAGCCGATTGCAGTGGAATATACCTATAGTCGATACGAAATTGTCGAGCCCATGGAAGCGCCCGAATAAAAAAGGTCGGCATTGAAAGATTAAACCTCAGTTTTCGGCTTTGACAAAGTGCTCTCATTGCAAAAATAAAAAAAAAATACTTTCACGTAGGGAGCTCTGTAGAGCTGCCATTTATCTTAAAGAAAAATTGGACTAACCCGTCAGCCCAAAACAGAAACAAAGGCACAATACGGCATGCAAACCTGTCTTGGTATTTGTGTTGTGTGCAGGAAGTTCAACGCAATTTTCTCATAACAAAAAACAACTAGACCCACTCTAAACCTTCCATAACTTTGACTACTTCTCATCCTTTTCACTTTGACTTTGTGACAATAAAGTCGAGAGCTTGCGGTTAGGAAAGGATAGTGCGCTTTAAGATGCTTGCAGTTGCTAAAAGCCTTTGGAAGTGGTAGGGAAATGGTATATGGAGAGAAACATAGAGAGAAACCTGCAAGAGAGGTATCGATAATGAAAATAAGTAACTCAGAGGGAATTTTCACTGCATAAACAACCTGACTGCACAGGTCATCTATCTTGTCAGCAGTGCAAAGGTGGCGAAATTCGCAACAAATTAAACAAGCTTTCAAATAGAAATTTTGTTCCGCATTAAGAATAATTCAAGTCACTTCACTTTTCGTGAGGGCTCCGCAGACATGGATTAGGCACAGGAAAAAATATTATATTACCTCCCTACTCTGTCACCAAGGTATATTGAACAGGTTTCCCGCAAAACTAGAGCTGCACAGCTTGTTTTTCGCCAGAACACTTGTAAAATAAAACAAAAAAGACAGAGCAAGACTGGCTGCTTGAAAAAGTTTCAGATCTCTCTATACAAATAGTTCATGCAATTATGCGTAGTACTATCTTCAAAGGGCTTCAAGGTATCAAGTATCCGTTTAAAGCAAATAGCGGCTCAAAGTATGTCGGTCAAATTAATCAACCTAAGAAGGTCGTTTTTGCCAGATTCAGACGACGCGAACAACTTGATTAGCAGCAGAGTGGTATATCAAAAGGCATTATCACAATGCCTTTTATCACGGTTACCACAGAGCTCTTAGTTTCATGTTCGGTGGACGATAGCGATAGCAGGTGTTTGCTTATAAGGAGTTTCAGAGGTGGAAGGAGACATCAATCCATGGTTACTACGGCTTTGCTGCCTGCTTCTCTCAGTCCAATAGCAAGGCCTCCCACCGCTCAGGACTTGGATCTTGGTTTCGAGGTGCTGTAGTAAATTCCCTCCCATCTCAAAGGCTTCGCTTTTGAGATCAGAATCCGGCCCTCGAGGACACTTAGATGCCGAGGCCGCAGGCCGCGCAGGCAAGTTGGCATAATTTTCTTTATATATGTCCGGTAGTCTTTTATGCAACGTGGTAGCTTACCCTGTATGCTAGTGAGAATCAGTGGGATTACAATCAATCACGAACTAAAACCTTATTGGCGCTTAAACGAGTATAAATGTGTATATACATGCACGAACGAAGATACAAAAACACAACCGGCAATCTGGAGCCATAAGCCTTCACCGCAGGATCATATGATCACCATTATCAGCCTGATTATACCCACTGCTGGGCGAAGGCCTCTCTCATATTCCTCCAATTAACCCGGTCCTGTGCTAGCTGCATCCACTTCAGCCATACGAATTTCTTAACCTCATCCGCACACCTAACTTTCTTTCGCCCCGTGCTGCACTTACCTTCCCTTGGAATCTAGTTTGCTACCCTAGGCGACCCTAAGCGAAGAACGTTAAAAGTGCGATTGATTCCGCTAGTACAATGCTTGATTTTATTGCTATAGCAATACTGCGCCAGGTTTCGAGCCATCGCGTGGTCTCGGCGGAGACCACGCTTGACCTTGAACAGCCGAGGAGGAGGGGGAGGAGCAGCAGAAGAAGAAGACTGGTAACTTACGCTCTCGCGTCATACTCTCAAAAGGAGGAGCTTAAGTGTCCCCAATATTGTAGCATCTTACACTGATAGAGCGTGATAGGGAAATAATGTAGCAGGCAAAAGAAGCTTCCGCCGTTGCTATCGCAATTCAACTTGAGTTAACCAGAGGTAAATCACAACTGATATTTTTTTATCTTTATGGCAACTCCCGTGAAGGGGCCACAGAAGCCGACTTCCATCTTTATTGGGGCTGCTGTTAGCATGTTTATCATCGAATCTCACGAGGTATTCGTGCTCTCCTTGTTTACTGAGTTTCCTGAGGTTCCTGAGTTTGCAGTGTCGAGCAACGCTGACTCTAAAAAATACGGTTCCTGTTATTTTTCTGCAACTTATCCTTGACATTACTCATACTGAACCTTCATAGTCCGCAATAAGGTAATTTGACCATAAAGGAAAGTTTTTTTTTTTTTTTTTTTTAACAAAGCAATTCGACCCTCAAAGAGTTAATTAATCCTATCTTTCTTCTATTCGCTGCCTTGTAAATGTGTTCAGTGAAAGTATGCTCAGCATTCTCCAGCCGAATGCTTTGGGACCCGGAGTCAACCAGTATTGGGCCAGGATACAGAGACGGCTTCCAACTAGCCCCATACATGGGCTAGTTTCGGAGGTGCTATGGCACCAGCTAAAGTCAGTGGCTTCTTTTTGCCCTCTTGTGCCTGCAGATTTGATTCGAAATGTTTTACATGCCTTACTAAGCAGATTGTACACGGTGCATGAATTCCCAGCAGTTGCACTGACTAGCCCGACCTGACGGCACCTTAGCCCGATCCCTAGCTTTCAAATGAGGTTCGGCGGTGGTTTACAGCGAGGTATGAGGCCTAACAGACCAGAGGGGGGAATTATACCTGGTCAGATACTTTGGCGCACATCTGGGAAACCAGAAGACTGCCTCCCAGCCCTACGAAAAAAGTAGGCAGTGAGCAACCAGCAGTTTGTTGGTAGCTACAAACTAATTCATATTTGTGTCTTTTTGTTCACAATAAAAGACTCCGCACACCGGAACACGTGTTTTTGGTGCGGAGAGAAATATATTTTACCACATCCCATGAACCTGTCAGAAAGAGTATGTTGTATACCCACAATACGCAATTCCAATGTACACGCCTTAGCAATTGGTTGCGCTGTCTGAAGACCAGATTTGTCTTGTTCGGCGAGTAAGTCGGGCAGGAAAGACCAGTGCAGTCTTGACAGAATAGCCGAATGCGGGAGTTTTCAAGTCCTCACCATTTTTTAGACCAAAATAAGTTTAAACTGCTCCCAATCATGCATACCTACTCCACTAAATATTTTCGAGTTCATTCAACGTGTAGAAAACAAAAAGCCCCCTTCTAAATTATGGCCCTATGTTTTTGCGGAAAGCAGCATGATCTCAGCGCAAAAGAGCAGGTCAAGGATGTCGAGTTTCTAGACGCGCAGAGGTGAACTTTCACTCCTTGCTATGAAAGTTAAAAGCAGACACCCGTGTGCTGTGCGATGGCAGTGCACGCTAAAAAAAAAACAGGTGGTCGAAATTTCCGGAGTCCTCCACTACGGCGCCTAGCTGTCACAGCCTCGCTTTCGAACGTCAAACCCCCTAAGACCAAGACTAACTTCCCACAGTCCCTGGTTCTTTCGTCATCCTGCTTGTCTTGTTTTGCCTTTTGCACACAATTTTAGTCCAAAAGGAAGAACTTTTGGTGAGAATGTAAACAAAACACAAGACCTTTGCATTTTGACGCAATATACATTACGCCTACCGCAATTATATGAGATGTCACGACTGGTACGTCTCGTATGATTACGGTACTTCTCTTTAAAACTTCACCTTGGAGGCATTTTGTATTCCTTTGTTGGTAACAACTACAGAACGATATTTGTTGCAACAACAGAATTAATGTGCGGAGTTTTCACTGTGAACCTGTTGTGACAAAGCAAGTTCTCTAATAACATCAAAATTTTGGTAGTTAAATCAGGAAAAATATACTACAAACTTATGACTACAGAAAAGTGCAAATGAAAACACTACCAATCTGCAAAATCTACTACAGAAATGGAGAAAAACCTGGATATTTAACAAATACACAATAATTTGTTATATTTTGAGCAGGTTCTGTTGTTGTTGTTTTTTCACTTGGATTCATTTGGTGTAAAGCCAGGATAACCTTTATTAGAGATTATTTTCGCAGCAACGCAGCTTGTTCAGTTTATTTCTTTCCACTGGAGCAGATCGATGTCACCAAGTTCGGAGCAAGGCCTCAACTCGTTCCTGCAACGGGGGACAGAATAACACAGAAAATACTTTCCTGAGAAGAAGAGGATTGACGACGGTGCGGGCTAACTATAACTCGACTGTGGAAACACCAGCACAAACATTTTGCGCTCGGTGATTCTCCTCCTAACACATTCTGCGGGTTAGCCGGAAAATAGATCACTTCAAATGCCAAATGTAGAAAAACGAAGCCTTCCTCTCCGTTCGTGCCTCCGCAGCTGCCTCTACCCACGACTTTTGCAAAACAAGTGATCAAGTCAAACAGCTTAAAAGCAGTGCAGCACTTTTACAACAGTGAACTACAAGGCAAAAAATTCTAGAGGGCACTTTTGGACCACTAAAGTGCGATGAGGCGAAAGCCATTATAGCGCGGTGAAGATGAGGCATTAATGGTTTTGGCCTTAATACCGTGGACATAAGAATCGTCATAACGATCCTAGTATAATGTTTTTCCTTGAGCGAGGTACATTCCCTTTCTTGCTCTAAACTGTAAATTATTACTGGGTTGAAGATAAAGCTGTTCTAAAATAAGCGTGGTTTAATATTCTCAACATTAGCTATCTTGATATACTGAATGCCTTAAAGGCCAAATACAAAAAGCGACAAAT
Organism: Amblyomma maculatum; assembly: GCA_023969395.1. Lineage (NCBI taxonomy): Eukaryota > Metazoa > Arthropoda > Arachnida > Ixodida > Ixodidae > Amblyomma > Amblyomma maculatum. Next base: position 13,953 of record JAJIZL010029351.1, read on the forward strand.
TATGTCAACGATAGGCATAAACAAGTTTAAAATTCATTATCGAGTAATCTCCTTCCAGTGCTCTCTTTACGGTTATGCCACACATTGTGTGTTACACTTGAGAATGGTTTTACACTTGAGAATGTACACACAACTTGCGCATGATTACCTCGTATTTAGCAGAAGTGAGAGGATTTTTTGCCTGTCTTCAATAAATTTACTCCATAATGGTTACAGTACGCACTGACGCTGGAGAGGTTTCGACCGTGCAGTGAATGCACTAAAGTGACATGGTGCTAACGCTGACCCCTGTAGTTCACCTCCTACCTATTTTGTGCGCTTTCTGCCTTTCCTCCTCCTCATCTTCATCCTCCTTCTTGTATTCGCTTACAAAACAGATCATTTATTATTAATCCAAATGACTACTCCGAGATGCTATAAAGCTACACTGCTTTTAGACGATACGTCGCTGAGCAATCGGCTGCGTAACAAAGAATGTGGCAACCAGGAAGACAATCGCAGGAGATTAACTAACTCCTGACACCATGTGTACATTGCTTCCTTGTAATTTTTTTCCTGTCATCCGCATTCATTGCAAAGTGTTTCACTGCTAATTTCCCATTTTGTGCCTTGTGCGCGAGCTTACTTACCCTCGCCCTGGCAAAAGAAGCACTCTGGGTTGAATGCTGCGAATGATGTCGGTATTTCTGCATATTATCTGAGCAAGCGACGTCATCCGTATTGTCTCCAGTTGCTCTGCAAGAGAACAAATATGAAGAATTCATTCCAAGGGCGTTCCTTTTAAGAGAGGCACTGGCCCTGTAGCTCTTTCTATGTATATGCATGCTTCTCTGGAAGCATACACACAGTTGTAGCCCAAATAACTGCACTTGAAATTTCCTGCCACTAGATTTAAAGTCCTGGCGTTTACAACGGAGAGCACTTCGTCGGCACAACATTAAAGACCAAGCCGAAAAAACTTCTGCTGAAGCAGGCCGCTTACTTACAGTATCGGTCGATGGGGGAGACACCTATATTTCATTTTTTTTTAACCAATTCTCTCTTATCAAAAAGCACTTTTCACTGAATGTATCATGCTTCTAATTACAAATCGGTAATCTCTTTAAGCAGGCCAGCTTCACGCAGTGTCCCTTAAAGGTTGTGGTGCCCCACAGCCCCTTATAGTGTTTCAAACCGTGCGCGCTTTTTTCCTGTTTGTGTTGGTGTTTGCCCGGGCAGCGCGAGTACGCATGGACAAGCTGCCTGGAGCGGGGGCGGCATGTTATCGGCTCGAGACAGAGGGTAGATAAGCGCGTCGTGAGCATGGCTTGGGGCTTTTTCGCCGTGCAGCCGGACAGCGATGGGCGGCCAGGCAGCGTCCCAGGCCGTTGGGATGTACTACGTACACGGACGACGGAGCGGGGTCCTGCCAGACGAAGACGGAAGCGATGCCTACAAGAATGCCTTAGGAGTATTAGCGTGAGTGCTGCCACGCGAGAAGTAATGCTTCTATACAGCCATCAACGCTTTGGCCCTATTACTCGCCCTATTCGCGCCGCAGTGTGTTTTGCGTTGCCGCGGTGAAGCCCTGACCCATGTTCCGTTTTATTCTTCATAGTCCAAAGCGCAGTTTTGTCCAATGCTGCTTTTTTTTTTATTTAGTAATTTTCTGTTGATGGGCGGAATAAACCGGTGTTTTTAAGAAAGAGTTGGTTTTTCACTCATCGGGCGAGACCATGGCTCGCGGACCC
>JAJIZL010029355.1:2545-47069 GCA_023969395.1 Amblyomma maculatum
ACTGAAGAACGAGATCATCGACGATACGACGGGCACCAAGGACAACAGAGCCGTACTCGGGCTGGACTTGCAGAGCGCCTTTGATAAAGTGAGGCACTCGGCTATCCTGGCCCAAGTATCCAGGCTAAACATGGGCAGGAGGACATACCAGCACATCAAAGACTTCCTGACGGAACGGACCACCAAAATCTGTGCGGGAGACCTGCAGCTCGAAGAGAAGAAGCTGGGCAGCGTCGGAACTCCGCAGGGGTCGGTAATCTCCCCGCTACTCTTCAACCTTGTGATGATCGGGGTGGCCACCCGGCTAGAAAGAGTAGCGGGAGTCCGGCACACCATCTACGCCGACGACGTTACGCTATGGGTACCGGGAGGAAGCGACGGACACATCGAGACAACGCTGCAAGAAGCGGTCAACGCTATCGAGGAGCAGCTGGACGGGTCTGGACTCGTTTGCTCTCCGGCCAAGTTAGAACTGCTGGTGATTCCCCCGAAAGGATCGGGCAGGAAAAGAAAGAATATGGAAGTCAAGTACGAGCGTCCCAAGATCACGGTCAAGACGGCGGGAGGACAAGTAATACCGGAGGTCGAGAAGATTCGAGTACTCGGGCTGCTCATCCAGCGAAACCGAGCCAACGGTGAAACGGTCAACAAGCTCGCGGGCAAAGCGGCTGCGGCAATGAGACTCATCAAGAGGGTGTCCAACAGAAAAGCGGGGATGAAGGAGAAGAGCCTGACTAGGCTCGTTCAATCCTTGGCAGTTAGCCACGTAACGTACGTGGCCGCCTTCCACAACTGGAGGCCGAGTGAACGTAACAAGATAGACGCCACCATACGCAAGGCGTATAAGGCGGCACTCGGTCTCCTCTGGGTCACGAGCACCGAAAAATTCATGGCGCTGGGAGTCCACAACACACTGGACGAAATAGCCGAAGCACAGAGAACGGCGCAACTCGAGCGTCTCTCTGAAACGAGAACCGGAAGACAGATACTGCGGGACCTTGGCCTCGAACCGAGGGAAGGCAAGCAGCAGAAAGACGTACCTATACCAGATAGCATCAAGAGAAAGCTCAGGGTCTTCCCGATCCCGAAGAACGTGAACGCCGAGCACAACAGGGAGCGGAGGTTGGCGAGGGCCAGGGCTCTCGTAGACCTCCACGCCAGAGAAGAAGGCGCCGCCTACGTGGACGCGGCGGAGTATCGAGGGAACACCAACGCATACGCGGCGGTGGTTGTCGGGGCATCGACGGGTGCAACGAAGACCGCGGTGAGCGTCCGGACTCGATAAGCGCACCGGGCGGAGGAGGTGGCCATCGCCTTGGCCGTTTCCGACCCCGGATGCACTACAGTGTTGTGTGACTCTAGAACGGCAGTGAAGAACTACGCAAGGCCGAAGACATCGGACGCAAAAGTCCTGTGGTGATCAAGTGGTTTCCGGCCCACATGGGCAGTGACGTGTCGGAACGCGGAAACGTGAACCACAACGAGACGGCCAACTCGGCCGCGCGAGGACTAACCAACCGCGCTGCTGCAAGCACGGCCGACTCGGAGTCTTGGTCGCGGCGCAGTGCCAAGGACAAGATGACCACCTTCAACGAAATAGTGAAATGGTACAGACTGAACAGACAGACTGTGCCGCCACCTCACCCAGGGCTTACCCGGAAGGAGGCAGTGTTATACAGACAGTTACAGACGGGGTCCCTGCTCACCCCGGTGCTAGCTAAGCACATGTGTCCGAGTGTGCACGCGAGCGACATGTGTAGACTGTGCGCGAAGGAGAGAGCCACCGCGGCTCACATCCTTTGGGACTGTAGCGTAAATCCGCGCGAAGCCAGCGAGAAGACGACGATCCCGCCGCAGCTACAGGCTGCAACGAGGAGCTGTGATCAAGAGACACAACTCAAGGCCGTCCAGCAGGTCTCGGCAGCTCTAGAGAGGCAGCGACCGAGCGAAACCGAGGAGAGGGGGGACAGCACCCCCAAGAAGGGGGCGGCGGCCCTCTCGAACCCGCGGAAGTAGCGAGGGACGTAACAAGACCTCAAGGAGCACAACGCACGAGACTGACGTAGTGGCCGCGTCACGGTAAAAGCTTGTCCTCCCTGCTTGGAGGGAGCCTAACCGATTCTGCAGGCATTTTAAATAAAAGTTGTTCTCTCTCTCTCTTCAAGTTGTGAGCATGAAATTAAAATATGATTACCTTTGAGCTCGTCACCCCACATTTCAAATACATGTTTGTATATTTTCCTGACTGGGTACCCCGCCGAATTTTATAGTATGTTTTCGTGTTGTCATATCCACTATGTTATGTATAATGTTTCCTCTCAGTGGTTGAACAGAATTTTTGGAGTTCATTGCAGTAATCACGCTTAATGAATCTGTGTCAATGATGCTGTTTTTAATGTTCTCATCTAGTATTTTTGGCACGGCAACATAAATAGCACAGCACTCCGCTGTAAAAATTGATGCACATTGAGGGAGTCGCATTATTTTCTCGGTTTTATCTTTCACTATTGCACTACCAACAGTCTTTAGTTTTGGAGCCATCTGTATAAAATGCAATGTAATTTTTATATATTTCTTTTAATGCGGGGTATTCTTGTAATATATGCTCGCGTGGTGGGTATGTTTTTTGAAACTGTGTTAGTGTGAGGTCGGAAAATTTTGGAAGTGGTTTATTTCTTGGGGCGATACTTAGCATTTCGCTAATGTCTAAGTCCTAGCATATTTGTTCAAAGCGCATTAGAAGTGCATTAATCAACCGGGGTTTGTTGTTGAAGATTGTTCTAGATGGATATTTTGTGGCTATTGATTAACAGAGATGCTTTGGCTGAGAACGGATGTTAAGGATGTATGTGCATGTTAGTGCGGTTCCTATATTTTCTAGGGCATGTTCATTTGTGCCTACATACAGACTGGCTATTGGAGATATTCGGTACGCATCAGATGGCAACCGCAAACCAATATTGTGCATAGAATCAAGTCGTTTTAAGTCAGATGATCTTGATGAGCCATATGCTAATCATGCATAGTCCAACTTTGAGCGCAGAGCGATAGATTTGCAAGAGGCATAATCGATCAGACCCCTCGCCCCCGCTTTTGCGAGTGCACTTTTAGGACGTTAATGGCTTGGGTAGCTTACCTCTTAGGCAATTTATGTGGGGTACAAATGTAAATATTTCTGCCAAATGTGACACCTAACATTTTATGTTCTTGTGTTACTGGTGGTATGGTTTTGTTCCAGTGTAATGTGGGATTGATCTGTAAGCTTCGTTGCAGTGAAAACACAACAGATACTTTTTTTTGTGGAGAAAACCTGAATCTATTGCTGTTTGCCCCGGTAGATGGCTTATTTAGTGCCATTTGTAATTATCTCTCACAGGTGGATATGTAGCAGGAAGTGTGTGCTATTTGTAAGTAATCTAGATAAGCGAAATACATTATTGACTTGGGGATTACTTCAGCTAATGAGTCCAATTTTACAATGAAGGGCTTTGTGCTTAGGATGCACCCCCGTGGTACACCAGTTTCTTCTGTAATTGTTATGGACAGCACTGTGCCTAAGCGGACTTGGAATGTACGATTAGTCAGGAAGTCGTTCAGGCAGTTCAGTATCCAGCCACGGATTCCTTGATCTGCTACCAAAGATACCAAAGATCCACGTGGTGCCGTAGGCCTTCTAGAGGTCGAAGAAGACCCCGATGCAGTGTTGCCTGTGGCTAAACGCCTCTCGAATTGTATTGTAAAAGCGAACAAGATAATTTTTTGTCGAATATGATTGTTTAAAGCCACACTGATGTGCATCCTGAAGTTGTCGGGTTCCTAGAACAAATTTAATTGTCATGTTTACAATGCTTTAAAAGAATTTAGCAATACAGCTGGTAAATACTATGGGTTTGTAACTGTTAGGATTTGTGAGGGGTGTACATGGTTTTAGAAAGGGTACTATTATGGCCTTTTTCCACGCTTCCGGTATTTTGCCAGTTGTTCAAATGTTGTTAAATAATTTAAGCAATGCTTCTACCGCAGCCTGTGAGAAATGGGCGAGCATTGCATAGGGGACATTTGCAGGGCCTGGTGCTGTTTTCTTTCTCGAGGTTAAGACTCTGTTTATTTAGTGTATTGTGAAAACTCGGTTGTATTCTTCATGTAAACCTGCTGTAGAAGGAAGCTTGTGTTTTTCTGCGATTTTTTTCTATGTAGTAAATGTTGGAGTGTAGTAAGACGAGCTTGAATCATTGGCAAAGTGCTCCTCTAAAATGTTAGCCTGTTCTTGTATTGTTGTCTGTGTTTCGGGTGGAGTCAAGATACGATATGTGTAAGGGATGAAATTTCCAGTGAATTTGCGCACCTATTTTCACATTGTTTTCGAGGGGCAATGAGCTGCTTATAAAAACATGTAATTCAGCCATTAGGCTTTTTCTGAATTTCTCCGTAGATACCGCTCTGGGTCTAGGTTTTTTTGAAGTTAACTAGATTGTCTGCTGTCGGATATGATATCAAATCAAATCGCCGATGTTGGAATAAAGGTTTGATTTGATTTGATATTGGCGGAGGATGCTTCACGCTTTGGTTTCCTCCTTTTTTTGCTATTTTACATGCCTCTGCCCACCATACCTTCTGTTTTTTTCTTGCCTGTATTGAACTTGGTGCAATTGCTACAAAATCAGCTGATAATGTGCACGTGGTAACCATTTCATTTTTTTGTTCTAAAGTAAAATCTTCAGAGTATACTTTTTCTAGTGCAGCGTTTATTCTAAAAACCGACCAATCGGCGAGGTGAAGCTTCCAACGCCGTGGCCTCGATGGAATGATGGCTATAGAGAACGATAAACTTAAAATGGCGGGTAAATGATCACTCCCCCTACGGTCATTTAAAAGATCCCAGTTAAAATTATTAAATATGGATGGTAATGAAAGAGCTAAAGCAAGACAGCTCATATTGCCTGAGCTCGGGCAGAAATATGTCTGCTTTTCAGTGCTCAATAGACATATGTTATATTAGATAAAACAAAATCTATAATTTGCCCTCTCGTGTCAGTTCGTTCACTCTCCCAAAAGAAACAGTGCCCGTTAAAACCCCTACTACCACGTATGGCTCTGGCAAGTGTTTGATAAGATATTTTATGTCACTAACTGTATATGTTAAGTGTGGCGGTAAGTATAAGGAACAAACTGTGATAGTTTTGAGGCCAATTATGTCTATCTGCAACTATTTCTAGATGTGTTAAAAGGTATTTCTCTAACGGACGTCATTTTGCAAAGATACTTAGTTGGGCGAGTTGGTACTTATTCATTATTAATTTAAATAGCGCGAACACAAAGACATAGGACAAAAAAAAAGAAAGCCACAGTACATTTTTGTACCATGCAAACAGTGGACGATTGCAATATATATATATATATATATATATATATATATATATATATATATATATATATCTGCTATTTAAAATATTTATTTTCTCACAATAATTCCATATTTTAGTATGAAGGTATACGTACCGAGTATACACTCTTGCCTCTCGTTTTCCATTACTGTTTATGAAGCAGGTTAGCACGAAGAGTTAAATTTATCTCCTTATGCCCTATGATCTCACTTCATTTATTTTGTTTTTATTCATTTACGTACTTTGCGCCAAGAGGCCATTACAGCAGGGGGTATATTACAGAAAGTAACATGTAAAAACAAGGCGCAGTCTTCAGGACAATCATCAAGAGGTGTAAGACTTAAACGTAGATATGAAACAATAACATGCGGATAAGGTGAACAAGTAAACGAACCCAACACTGACCATTTGCTAGAACCCCCCCATATTAAGCTAAACAAATAACAAAAATAAAGTCAGGAAAGCAGGAATACAAACATTATATGTAAAGTGAAGCATAATAGTCAAAGAAACGGCACGTCGTCAAGGTATGAAGCAAGCAGTCAACTAAAAGACGGTAAGTGGCCATAACAGACTCAACCCAAACTAGCCAGCAGCATACTAAAAGCAGAAAAGCAGAAATCAATCTTTACACTGAGGCAAGCAGGTGCTACAGCAGTAGAACTGGAAAAGTGTCGTCAGCCGCTGAGACTACACATTCTGAAAGTTTCTTTCATTGTTTTATTGTTCGTGGAAAAAAAAAGACGATTGGTACACAGTTGTGCGGCAGGCTATTTCACGAATTTTGCAACTGTGGTCTCTCCTGGAGGAGATAAACGTAGGCCGGTTTATGTAAACATCGCGATCAACTGAGACCTTACCCCGCGCTATTTGCTTCAACAGTCTAAGCCTAGATAGAGAATGACATATTTCGAAAAGGTACCGTGAAAGAGCTTTCTTCAGTGCGGTAACACTAGAATTATACTTGTAGGAATTCGTCACGAAACCTGCGGCCATATTTTGAATAGCTTCTTATTTATTTGTAAGTGTAACGGAATTAGGATCCCAGACTGCGGCGGCATACTCGACGATGGAGCGGACATTAGTAAAATAGAAAATTTCCTTAACATCGCGAGAGGCAGCCCTGAAATCGCGCTTGATGAAAAACTTTCATAGTTACATATTCTACTTGTTTATTCCATGTTAGGTTTGAGGAAAAATGATTGCAAGGTATTTAACGTTATCAACCAAAATTGTACATAAGAGATGTTTCGTTATCTTTTGATTCTCATGTTTTATGCATGTTCGCGCTCGTAAACGATACAGATATGTAATTTTCAGACGGCACTACCCCTTAACTATATCGGCAGATAGCAGCCTTGGGCTGAGGAGCTGATGAATGAAAGGGCGACAATAAAGAATCACACTTTAGATCTGCATGTCGGTTCTCGGGAATTCCTCGATTGCCAATAAGCTCTTCAGGAGCCTTAGCTGAGCCTGAAGGAGGTGTCGATTGAAGCATATGGCAAGCGAAATAAGCCACTAAACAAGAGTAAGCTAATGTATAGGCAGAAGGATGAGATGCATAATAGCTAGACGTGGTCAGGCACCTTCGCTTCCAGCCTAGATATGACTGACATTACGAGGAGGCCACAGCAAGGCAGAAAGAAGCTGTGCAGAACTTTTGACTGCGATTTCTCCGGCCACGCCACACACACACCTGGTTCGAGTGATCAGCGCGATTCACAGTCCAACTACTGCAAGGAAAATGTTATTTTGCGCATCTTCTTAACGCTGGGAAGGTAAAACAGGGCATTTTCTTTTTCAGTCGTGAATGCGTTATATCGCTGATCTATGTAATTGTGTGCTATCTCTCATTAAACATTTCGCTGCACTAAAGTATAGAATAATCAATTTATTTAAAGTCCATTATTCCTCGTGTATGTGGTATGCGTGGGCAGTAAACATAACTGCTGGTTGATGCGCTGTATTTGATGCATGATGACTTCGCGTCGTTGCGAGATGGTCACGGAACGACCTAATTTAACCTTCAACCAGGGGAGCTTCGGAGGTGTGTCCTAACGTAATGCCATCTCATCCTCTGGAGTTGCTGCCATGCGAGGGAAGTTGCCTAGCCATCTGTGGTTACGTGACTAACCCACCACTCGTCGCTCGCATTAAATTAGAGGGAAGCTGTTTCGATGAAGAGGGAGGGACTACTAGCTTACGCTTCTGTGTTGGCGGCGATTTTCGCCACCGCTTAAATGGGGACTAGTCTGTTACCGAAAAGTTTATCAAGCACAGAAGCAAGCGGCAGTAGCGACCGCTGCAGCCTGCGGCTGATGACTTCTGCTCTTGACTTCCCTTACCGAAATCCCATATCTGCTCCAGATATGGAACATATTCTGCCAGATACAAATATATAAGGCAGCAAATAAGAACTTATCTGGGCCAGATAAGGTCATACATGCGCAAAATGTTGCCCTTATATGGCTCAGATTTGGCCATATCATTCAACATATAATCCATATCTGAACGGGTGACGGGACCTTATATGGCTTGATCAGGGGCATATATGGTATCCTCGCGACCTTATGTGGCCTGATAAAGGGCATATATGGCATCGTCCTGACCTTATATAGACAGCCCAGGGCCATATATGCCTGGCATCAACAGGACTTTATATAACCTCATCGGGGCCTTAATTATGTACGCGCCATAGTGATTGTACATTAGCAATATATGGCTTTCGTCTACCCTCTGCAAATATTCAATATTGGCATCATGTGGTCGCGCTTCAACTTTTCTACACTCAGCATGGCCTGCCTGCTTAGTGTTAATTGTATCCAATTTAGAAAAAAGCTACGACTTAATATTTCAAATTTCTGCAGAGTTCGCTGCACTATAATTATTACACCAAGTGTTCCTCAATCCAGGAGGGCACTAGGTTATGCCTACATGCTCCTCTTCCCGCCTACTAACTCGCATTTTCATTTAAAATGCGGTGTCATTCCGGTGCACAAGCGCATGGTCGGTTGGGTTGAGCGATTCAAAATATCAAGAAAATGATGGCAGTTCAGTATATGGCCCCCTCCGAGCTGTCTAGACGGTGACTCACCCTCAGAGACAGCTGGCGGCTGCTACGTGGTGGGGCCGCACTGGCTAGACAGTGACTCCTCCTCTCCCGCGTTCCCCTCTTCCCTCTCAAACAGCGGTGCCCACTGCGTCACGGGCTCGCATTTCATCTCTCCTCTTCGCTGCCACGCTCTATACCGCGTAGGCCGCGAGCCCTCCGTTTTGTGTGTGCTTGCTTCTTTGCCCTCCCCCTTTCAACTCCATGCGCCTAAGCACTTGTCTCGTTCCTTTCGCGGTGGCAAACATCGGAGTTCGGTGCGGCTGTCGGGCGTGCTGCGTGTGTATGCTGGTGTGTGTGTGCCAGCGCCTGTTCGCTATTAGCTGTGTGCATGTAACAGAAATGCGACAGCAAACCTACAAGAGCTTCAGTCTGACTGTTGGCACAGAGGAAATTACTGTGTTCCACTGCGGGCGGAAGCTGCCTCCCCAGCCTTGGCAGCGAACCTGATGGTCGATTGAGCTTTTCGAGGCTTCTGCCCTGTGTGGCCCGGCCAAATCTTCACCATTGCGTCAGATCTCACCCTCATCGTGCCGCCTCATCTTCACGCCAGATCACCAAAACCGTAAGCGTGAGACTTCTTGTCGGGAACTAGCACTTGCCAGCCTCAGGATATTGTTCACTTTATTATTTTGATCGAAAAATTTTCCTATCAGTAAATTGGATGGTAATTGCCAGTATGTGATATTTTTCCATACATTTCGTTGCTAATTTGTGTTCGCTCCAGCAATTTTAACAAATTTCAGTGGGTGGATAGGGTCCTTTGTTTATTATTATTATTATTATTTGCGCTACCTAACTAGCTTCATGCTTGATTTGGTTTAGGGGCTGAGCTGTCGCTGTCATGACAAATGCCATCGGACATGATTTTTTCTTTTTTTTCTCTCTTAATTTCAAAAGCAACCGCGAGTTAGGGTCGTTCGCTCATTTTGCACTGCCGTCTCTGCTTAAGGTAACACCAGTACTTCCTGACAGTCTAATGTACTTTGCTGAGATTTAGTTATTATCAGCAGTCCCAGCAGCGTGTGTTTTATTGCCCTGTGGTTCAGTGGTACCTGTTCCGGGTATCGACAAACCTTTAAATTCCCTTTCAATAGTCTAGTTCAAGTATTACCCGTTTATTTTATTTAGCTTCGCAAGTAAACGAGCTCAAACTAAAAGCAGTTACTGGTTCAAGCTCTGTGTGTAAAAGAGTAGAATAAAAATGTAATATCTATTTTAATAGGTTAATGTCTTTCACTTTAGGTTCTCGTGTAGACATTATTCTGTTCAGATATGCCATTAGTTTGTTATAGTATCCCACCTAAATGAGTAGAATCTCAATATTTACTAACGGATGAGCATGTCTTTGACCCTCGGTATACACACGTAATTCAGGATCGTCTTTGAGCGATTCCATATAGGCAGGGAAAAAAGAAAACCTGTGGTTTCAAAGCTATTTTCCTGTAAGGTTTGAAATAAAAGGGAAAATTCAGGTTTCCCTTGGCAAACTTGATTAAGCATGCGTTTAGCTGGAATACTGAAATTGTCTTGTGTGTGTTGTAATAAAGTGTTATGTTGATATGCAGATATATAGACCTATAGTTCAAAACCTACATGCCATGCAGGTTAGATCTTTAAATCAGGAATTGGGTTGATAAGGCATATCTGACCAGATATGCCTTATCTGGTACTCGAAATCAGGAACTGGGCAGATCAGGCATATACAACCAGATATGCCTTGTCTGGTACTCGAAATCAGGAATGGGGCAGATATGCCTTATCTGGCCTAGATCTGTCCTAATATACCATATCTGCCCAATTCCTGATATACCTGATTTCCGTAAGGGTTAGTTTCAAGGATAGTTGAACGTACTGCAAACAGGAGTAAGGGAGCTTTTGCCTTCTAACTAGGTTTAGAAAAAGTTAGAAAAAAGAAAACCTCCATCAAGATGAACTAACAACTCGCGCAGCAGGAAGTTTTATTTAGAAAATGTAACCTCAGCAATTTTCGAAACGGTTGTCGGGCTTCCGCAAAAGAACGATTATTCATTGATGTGACGTTTTGGGTACTGACACGGCCTCTCGATGGAAGCGCACTAGGTGCGGCCTGCTACGTCCCCCGAAACCGGCGGGAGGCGCCTACTTCCAGTCGCCACCGCCGCGGCGCCACCGTTCAGAGACAGCCGCGCACGGAGAGCTGCGCCTGGCTGCGCTTTGAGAGAGGCGTCGGCGTGGTAGAAACCTTTTATTTTAAGGATACAAGAGCTCCACCGCACACAATTTGGCAACACGAATTGGTATATCCTGTGATGTCTAGTGTGACCATGTCAGCACTTAGCGCTTGCTCAGCAAGGATATATACTGGAGTGTACCTTGAGAAACCTAATGTGACGGTGGTTCAAGGCCACTTCATTGGAGAGCTCGCATTACCGTGATGTTGCATTCGGATCAAGTTGTTTGTCATATGAAAATGTCACCCGGCTAAGAAAAATTCGAACAACCGCCGACCAATATCTCTCACATCAAGCATTTGCAAACTTTTCGAGCATGTAATTCTTAACAGATTACACAACCACATGTATACTCGCAATCTATTTCCGCACATGATGCTGGGATTCAGAAGCCACTTATCCACACAACATCATGCTTCAAATTTCCGAAGAAATTCTACATCCGCAGCATCGAAACCGCACGGGAGCCTTACTGGCTCTGGACCTCACAAAAGCACTTGATAATATACAACATGACTCAATCCTTGACGCCCTCTCCAGCCTAGGGGTAGGAGAACGCACCCACTTATATATCACAGCCTTTCTTCGCGACTACACCGCGGAACGCAAATTCGGTTCTATAGAATCCCCCACCTTCTCTCTAGGCAATCGCGGAACAACCCAAGGAGCAGTTCTCTCCCTCCTACTATTTAACATCGCCCTCATCCCGATGGCCCACAAACACCAATCCCAAAGCACCCCCACACCCTTAATGCTGATGACATTACCCTGCGGACAACCACGGGAAATGTAGGAAACATACAGGACACATTTCAAGCAGGACCAGACATATTGGCAAAGCACGCGGCATCCATCGCCCTAGCATGCTCCCCCACTAAATCCGAAGTGCTGTTGCTCCACCTGAACCGCCGCCTTACCAAGCAAAAGCATCCCACCGCACACATCACCATAGATGGGCTCCAAGTACCTGAGGTCAGCAAACTTCTAGTTCTGGGAATGTTCCTGCAAAACAATGGACTCAACACAGAAACTATTCTGAAACTGACTGTCACCACCCATCAAACTATCCGACTCATCAAACGAATAACGAAGAGGAACAGAGGCATGGGAGAGTTCGATCTCCGGCCGCTTATACAAGTGTTTGTCATCCGCCGAATGGTCTATTCACTCCCGTATCTCTATCTTACAAAGGCAGAAACTGAGAACGTGGACGCACTTATTCGTCAGGCATGCAAAACAGTAATTCACCTCCCGAAACATACTCCTACCCCATGCCTCCATGCCTCCTAAACATGGGAGTGCACAAAAGAATTCAAGAAGTAGTGGAAGCTCATCCTACCGCCCAGATCAACAGACCATCCTCCACAGAGATGGGCATGTTCGTTCTCGCGGCGCTTCACCTCGACCAATTGGTCTACCCATTGAAAACCGCCACCTAGCCTCAAATCACATCCAGGACAACCTTACCGTAAAACCTCTACCTAAAAATAGGCACCCTATTCACCACAAGGCACGACGAGGAGCTCGAGCCAAGGCGTTACACAAAGCACACGCGACTGAAACTGAAGTGGCCTACTTAGTCGCAGCAGGATAGTCACCCCACGGCATATGTCATCAGTGTGATTTCTTATAACGTCAATCACATAGTTTCTGCCTCTGTGAAAGAAAAAACGTCGCAGAAGCCGAAGAGGCAGCCATAGCGCTAGCCATCTCCTCTTCCACTGCCACAATCATTTTCAGTGATTCTAAAATGGCCATTCAAAATTTCGCAAGAGGGAACATACACCCAGTCGCCCATCAAATCTTAACCTCAAGTTCCACAGCTCCTCGACCCATTCACATCGCCTGGGTAGGACCATGCTGGCAACCCTGGTAACGAGGCAGCCCACTCAATTGCTCGAGCTCACATCAACCGAGCGGGGCATGCCGAAGACTGGGGAAGCACGCGTGACAGACGTCTCACCTATCATGACATAACACTTCACCACCGAAAACGACTCTTATATCCCCCCACCTCACACCTCTCAAAACCCCAACAAATAATTTGGCGACAGCAACAAGCGAAACCTTTCCTTCCCCAGCTTGGTTGGCCTTGGCACACCCGGGCCGGTACGACCCCATATGCTCTCTATGTAGCGCACCTATAGCCACCTTCAATCACATGATATTTCTATTCGATGGTTTGAAGCCACCGGCCCAATGGGTCCTCACGAACCAAGAGGGTTGGGAGATCGCGGTCTCCAGCTCGGACCCAGCAGCGCCAAATATCCTGGTTGACTGGGCATAAGCAGTCGCTGCCAGGCACCGCCTGAAAGACACCAGCCGGGATCAGGAACCACCTAAACCCTTATAATGTACCCTGGATCCAGCAATAAATGTTTTACCACCACTATCAAATGCTACCAGAAACATCCCCGCAAATATTTGTCTGGACAGAGAGATAGAACTCGAGATAGAACTCGAAGGGAACCAAGACAATGAGGCTGCTCATAAACATGCTCGTGGATTTGTCGACCGAGAGGTGAGACCTAATGCCAAGTAACTTGAAATAGAAGGACTGCTCAGATACAGCGACCTCACACAACAGTTGAAACTCTCTCGGAGAGTATACCTAACACCACACAAATCATTAACAAGACAACAAGAAATTGTTTGGAGGAACCTACAAACGAACTCCTTCACCAACCCTGCGTTTACGTACGCATATTTAGGGACAGCATAAGCTCATCCTTGCTGAAAGTGTGGAGAGAAAGGCAACCTTAATCATATCCTATGGGACTGCTCAGACGACCCGCATCCCAAGGCACTCATAGAAGCTCCCTTGAATCCTGAGAGGCATTGCTGCGTAAGCGAGTCCCATATACAATTGGGCGCAATAAACAGCGCTAAAGAAGTCGCCGCAATCCACCAGCTTGGCTCGGATGAACGGATGAATCATCTCGGATGAATCATCTCTTTTTCAACAACAGCTCCAAATAATGGAGTAATATCTGCACTTGTGCACTACTCCCCGTAATGCATAATTGCATTACGGGGAGTAGTAAGAATGTTGGGTGAAATTTACAATACACCTCAAACTATGATAATTTTGCATAAATGTATTCTTTGTGCTAGCTAGTATCCAAATGGTATAACTGTAGTACTCCCGATCGCCATCAGCCCGCGCGCCAACCCGAAGAGGTAGACGAAGTGGAGCCGGAGCCTTGTTGGCACTGCACTTTTGGTTCGAACGCTACCCCCGTATCTTTTGTTTGCGAACGTTGCCTACGGTCTTGGTGCTCCAATAAACACCTTACACTTGGTGGAGGTGTCTTGATCGTCGCCCCAGTCCTCCTCGCGAATTTCCCCCTGGAACTTCGGAACCGCACGCTACCGCCTTCGGTCACAACCATGCAGGACGCTCCCAGCCAACCACCGGCGCCCATCCCTGCAACTCCTGCCACCATCTTCTATCCAGGGGCGCAACGCCCCCGTGACCCACCTTTTTTCAGTGGTACCGACGACCATGACGTTGACTGGCTGGCCTCTTTCGAGCGCGTCAGCACTTACAACCGCTGGGACGATTCCATAAAACTTCCCGAGTAAACGTTTACCAGCTACATTGAGGACGTGGTTGACCTCTGCAAGCGGGTCAGTCCGTCTATGCCCGAGCCCGAAAGAGTCACACATGTTCTAAAAGGTCTCACTGATGATGCGGACCATATGATGTCGGCCAGGGACCCTACTTCCGTATCCGACATTATGACCCTGTACCAGAGGTTTGGCGAGCTACGAAAGCAACGTGCTTCTACGCGGCGGGCTGCCGCACCTGCCGGCATTGCTGGCTTGGCACTGGCTACGTCTTCGGCGGAACAGTCTCAATTTATGCAGAATATCCAAGAATTTATCCGCGAAGATGTTGCACATCAGCTGTCCCTTCTCCATCAAGTTCAGCCGACCGTCTGCACTTCGCAATTAGCGCCTGCCAAGGCGCCATTCATCTCGCCGGCTATCCGCCAAGTTATCGAGGAGAAAGTCGCCGAAGCGCTGCCTTCTAGTGTGATCCCATCGCTCCTGTGCAAGCCCCACTCAATTACGCTCAAGTAACCGCTGGAGCGCACGGTCCGCTTCCTACATCGTCTTACCAGAACGGCCCTACATTTTATGCTCCACCTCGTTTAATGGCCGAGAAGACGAAGAAGTCAGGGAGCTGTCAAGCTGCCTGCTCGTCTCTGCGAAATCTGTTTGATTTTCCATTTAATGCTCGATATATATGTCCCAGGTAGCCTATATTGCAAGATCCTGACATGTTATCAGTGGCGGGTGCGGCTCCACCGATGCCGCACCCTGGATCATCACCTGAGTGTTCTTCTGGCGTCGCGTCAGGCCTACCTCTGCAGACTGTGCCAGCTCTGCAATCATCACGCGTAATCCCAACCTGTGTATCATGCTGTCACCTGTCATCACCAGGTACTTCAGGACTATCACCCTCTGATGCTCATCTACAACGCGCATCTGGTCCTTCCACCGCAAGCTGGGATCAGCTGATGCCTACAGGTCAGGATGATTTTCCTGATAGCTCAGATACTTCGTCTGCCATTACCTGTATAGATGCTGCGGCGAAGTCTGCTCAAGAGCCAGACAAATTTATTCAAGAGCCATCGAAGCGTCGTCGCAGCTCGAGGCGGTCGAATTTCAGTGTCGACGCAACTAACGCTTCTAAAGCGCCCAAGTGCAACCTCACAGTAATCATAAAACCAGTAGATACCGGATACCGTATTACTCGCTTTAATCCACTGCCAATGAGGCAAGCATTTGAATCTCTGGGTTCAGATGCCGCCCTTCCAGTTCGCTCCAACGAGCGGCTTAATCTTCTGGCAGTTGACACCCGAACCGCGGTCGCTACTGAACGCCTTTTAAAAATACGATCAATAGCAGGAATTGCAGTGCAAGCATACGAGCCCCGACCAAACAACTGTGGCGTAGGAGTAATCAAGGGTGTGCCCCTGTATCTTTCTCAAGAAGATATCTACTCGGCACTACTGTAGAGAGCTCCAATAAAATCGGTGCGCCGTCTGAAAAATTCCGAAAATATCCGTATGGCTTTTGTGACAGAATCTGCGCCAGAATACGTTATTCTTGGATCTACAAGATACCGTGTGCATGAATACATCCAATAACCTATTGCTTTTGTGACAGAATCTGCGCCAGAATACGTTATTCTTGGATCTACAAGATACCGTGTGCATGAATACATCCAATAACCACGACAACGTCGTAGACGTCAGCGCTTCGGCCATGTGACTACTGCTTGCCGACTAGCCTTGCGCTGCCCACGCTGTGGGGGGAAATCATGACCGTACCACATGCCCAAGTGACATCCCCATTTGTCCCAACAGCGGAAAGCAGCATGAGGCAACGTTTTCCAGCTGCACTGCCTACCAAAAGGAGAAACTAATCTATAAGTACAAGATATCCAACAATACCGACTACAAGTCAGCAAAAGGTGCTTTAATTGACCAAAATCAAATCAGGAGTAGTCATCACAGAAAAAGACCATTGACGGGAAAGAAATCACAAGGACAGTCACAGAAAGATGCTGCTGGTCATCCAAGAATTGATGACGTGGTTGAATTTCCTCCTCTCCCACAGCAATCATAGGTTCAACAACCATCTCTACCAAGCCCACAAAAAATTACTGCACAGCAGCCTCATTCGAGGTGTGCATCCCGGAACCGCTCATGCGAAACTTCTATTCGCAGAAACTCTGACATTTCTAGTTCCCAACTGTGCCCACTTGTTGAGGCTGTTCGTGCTTTTCTTATACCACTCTCCTCGCCGGTGGCGAAAGCCATCCTTACAATTCTTGATTTCATATCTCCTCTCCTCGCGCAATGGCGGTAGCAGACAATCAGTCGTCTGCTCCACTCAGCGTGCAAGCCATCCGAAATAAGGCCACCATCTTTCAATGGAATGCCTGCAGCCTCTGCCCTCGTCTCTCTGACTTTCGACACTTCGTCTTCAAGCATCGTTTTTCTATAATTGCAATATCAGAATCTCGGCTTAATACTACAATCCGTCTCTCAGGCTACACAGTACGGCAATCAACAACGGGTACAGACCTCAGTAAAGTTCTTCTGGCTATCCGGAAAGACGTCAACTTCATCCAGCATCCCATACCAGCTGATCCACATAATGAGTACGTTGCAGCCACTTTAAAGTGCATTAACATGCAGTTTACAGTAATTGCTGCCTACATACTACCTCGTGCTAATTTCAAAATTGAACGCCTACAAATATCATGCGAAGTACCCCTGTGCCACACATTATAACGGGAGATTTCAAGGCACACCATCCTGCTTGGGGTGGCGTCAGATCGACAGCCAGAGGTCGGCAGCTATTCGACTTTGCACTTTCCAACAATTTATTTCTCAACGAGGCCAAGCAACTTACTATCAAGGAGCGCGGTCCAGTGCTCTTGATATCTCCATGACCTCTGCTGATCTCTCAGCTTCAACAACCTGGTCTGTGGACATCGAGACTCATGGCAGCGATCACCTACCTACATATATCGAGGTTTGTGGCTTTTCTCTCGCCTCTCAGCGGCATGAAGTTCGCTACACGAACTGGGAAGCTTTCGCTGATGCCGTAGAAAAGCAGGATCTGTCAAACTTAAATTATGACTCCTTCATTGCTACAGTAGCACATGCTCAAACATTGCACACGAGAGTTCATCTGCCAAAGGTGTACTCAGCTGTTGACGCCGAATATGAAAAACTTCGAGCAATACGTCGCAGAGCAGAAAGACGAGCGTGCAAGACACTTTCTAGAGACGATATCCGGACTTCTAGGCGAGCACAAAAACACGTTTAACGCCATTTGGACAAGCTAAAAAGAAGGAAATGGACATCTTTTTGTGCAAAATTAGATCCTAGAAAGTCACTATCTAAAGTATGAAGTATTGTACGAAGCTTAAGAAGTCAGCCTTCGCAACTACATCCTTTCGAGGGTGTGGCTCAAAAATGCCAATACTACTTGTCTTCATGTAGCAGAGACTTTCTGTTCAAAGATGATTGCTCCATTACCAGCTCCTTCACTGCAAAATGTGATCCCCACCTTTGTCCCGTCGCCCAACACTTCTTTCCTAGACGAATTGTTCACGATGGAAGAACTTCAAGCTGCGCTAGCAGTTACTAACAAAAGATCTTGCCCAGGGCCTGACCGTGTTAGCTACACTTCGCTGTCACGTCTTGGAAGAAAAGCCAAAACTCAGATGCTTACCATCTATAACAACTCTTGGATAGCTGGCAGCCTTGAAGAGAGCTGGAAGACTGCGCGCGTAATAACCGTCCTTAAACCTGGTAAGCCATCAATTGATCTAAACGCTTATCGTCCTATTGCACTGCTACGCTGTGTTGGGAAATTTCTGGAAAAAAATGCTTCATTCACATCTTACCTGGGACTTGACGAATAGGGGAATTTACCCTCCATCAATGTCTGGCTTCCCAAAAGGCCGAAGCAGTATTGATAATGTTATTGCTCTTGCCAACTGATTCAGGCGCAGCAAAGCTGAGCGGTCTTCAATTATTGCCGTTTTCCTTGACGTTAAAGGAGCATTTGATAATGTCACGCACGAGGCAATTCATTCAGCCTTGCGTTCAATTGGCATTGCTGGACGAATGTATAACTGGCTTTCTGATTATCTTCGTGATAGGACCATTTACATGTCAACGGATCAAGGTGACACGTCCTTACATCATGTGTCTCGTGGCGTTCCTCAGGGAGGGATTTTAAGTCCAACTCTCTTCAATATATCTCTTCTTGGTTTGGACAAGTCCTTGCCACCTACTGTTGAAATCTCCCTCTACGCAGATGACATCTGCATATGGTGCTCCGGAAGAAACAGGCGCATTGTGCATGCTCGGCTACAAAAAGCAATAGTTGGCATTGAATTATGTTTAAACAAGCGAGTTATATCTCCAGAAAAGTGCGCAGCAATTTCATTTTCACGACGTGATCTCTCCCGTTATGTACTGAAAGTTGCTGGCACTCCTATACCGTATGTAAACCATCAAAAATATCTAGGTGTGACCTTTGATAGGTCTCGCTCATGGTCAGCACATGTTCAACTTAAGACCAAACTCTCCTCATACGTATCTATATTCCGTATGCTCTCAACGACCAGAAGAGGCTGCTCTACCGATTCCTTATTACGGCTTTATGGAGCACTTTGTGAAGGTCTCCTGCGTTATAGCCTCCCTGTTCTTCAAGGCATCTCGCAGTCAAGCATTAAACTACTTGAAGCCATGCAGGCCAAAGCTTTGA
Source organism: Amblyomma maculatum (assembly GCA_023969395.1). Classification (NCBI taxonomy): domain Eukaryota; kingdom Metazoa; phylum Arthropoda; class Arachnida; order Ixodida; family Ixodidae; genus Amblyomma; species Amblyomma maculatum. The sequence goes on from JAJIZL010029355.1 coordinate 21,559, forward strand.
GAGTGTGCCTTGGTTTTCCAAAGAACACTTCCACAGTGGGCACTCTGGCGGAGAGCAGACGTCTATTTGTAACCGTGCTGATACCGCAGGAGCTGCTTCGCGCCCAGCTGCACTTTGCACGTGAACCTACCCACCCGTTTTCAGAGGAAAGTATGACATCACTCTCCCATCTACTGCCTGCTCAATATCAACGCGCAGTGCCGTCATCTTTCCCACCATGGAGGTTTGCTTCATGGCAAATTTGGACAACTATACCTGGCATCAAAAGAAAAGCCCACACTCCAGGACCCGCAATTAAATACTTCGCCCTAGAGCACATCTGTGCACGCTACAGTCATCATTGCCACATCTATACTGATGGCTCTGTTACAGCTATTTCTTCATCCATCGGCGTGTGGATACCATCAATGCACACCACAATCTCCGCAACACTCAGTCATCGCACTTCAGCTGTGGCTACTGAGTTAACAGCTCTGAGAGAAGCAATTATATATATTCTACAACAACGCCCTGCAGCATGGGTTATCTTCAGCGATTGTCGCGCAGCACTACAATTGCTTAAATCATCAAGAATTCAGGAAGAGCTCGTCATTGACATAAATAAGCTACACACAGAGGCCTATGACCTGAGTCACAGCATTGTGCTACAGTGGTTATCTGCTCACTGCGGCATCGCGGGCAGCGACTTCGCCGACGCCGCTGCAAAACAACTAAGAGATTCCACAAGGACAATTTCAGTACCATTCTCATGAAGAGATGCAGCAAGGCTTGTAGCAACTGAATCATGGCGATTGCAACGCTCTCTGTGGCGTGACCCGAACCATCAATATCGACCTCTACACCGAATAGATCCCACTTGCGTCTTTCGAATTCCTCACAATTTGAACAGGTGGCATCTAAACTGTCTACACCGAATCCGCTTGAATGTGTCATACACAAACTACTTCCTACATAAAATAGACAAAGCGAGCAGGCCTCTGTGCTCTACATGTGATGTGTGTGAAAATTTTAAACATTTGGTAACCTTCTGCCAACGGTTTACTGCACATCGCAGGACACTGCGCAATAATTTAAGCTTACCTAAAGACACATCCTTGCGCCTTGAACATGTCCTGGGTCCTTGGTGCGACGGATCGTCTGCTGCGCGAGCTACCAAGGCCTTACTAACTTTTCTGAAGGACACAGGGTTGATTAATACCCTTTAAAACTCATCTGTGTGTGATTATGTGCATGTGAAAGTTCACTTTTCTTAAGGACACAGGGTTGATCAATACCCTTTAAAACTCATCTGTGTGTGATTATGTGCGTGTGAAAGTGCGACACTGATTCTCTTTTTTTTTCTCATTTATTTCCCCTTCCCCTCCCACACTCTGTCACCCTCATCCCTCAACCCTCATCAGGAGTAGCATGCTAGGCTTTCCACCAGGCAGACATCTCCTGTTGCCATTAAAATATATCTCTCTCTCTCTCGTTTCATGGCCCCTCAGTCTCCGATCCCTCGACCGCGACGCCGCATTACGAACCCATGGCGAACCGCCAAGAATCGCCCAATTTGCTATGCCTGCGGGCTCCCGGGTCACGTCGCTCGCCTTTGCCGTCAGCGCCCGCTTCATCCTGAGAGCGCAGTACGTCAGTACCACTACCACGGCCGCTCGATCGAAGCGCACTAGGCGCTTCCATCGAGCGGCCGTGCCACTACGATCCCGACCACCCTTGAGAAACGTCTCTTCTGGATCGTCGGCCTCCTCCACCTCGGCCTCAGTATTCGACACGCTGTTCGCCTTCGCCTCGCTGACGTTCTATTTCGCCGATGCTCCGGCGACAGGGCCCTACGCAAGGAGAAAACTAAATGCCGCAGTTCCGGAGGCAAGAACTGCGCGTTTGACGAACTTGTTAAGTCCTCCGCCTTCTCCCGCCAACGTCATTGAAGTGTTCGTAGAGGGTTTTCCCGTTCTTGCGCTGGTGGATACAGGTACTGCCGTTTCCGTAATAAGTGATGCCCTTCGCCGCAAAATTCGCAAGGTCACGACGCCGCTTTCTGCCTTTTCGCTTTGTACGGCCAGTTCAGAGCGCATCACCCCTGTGGCAGCGTGCACGGTACGAGTTTGCATCAAGGACATTACGTACCTTGTCGAGATGGTGGTGCTTTACGCCTGCTCCCACGACATCATCCTCGTTGTAGCGACTTACAGTGCTGTGATTGATTGTGCCCGTGCTGAAGTTGAGCTTTCCCCTGTGTGACTCGCTTGTGCGCCCTGCTCAACTCCTTGTAGCTGCAGACACCGAAATTCTTCCCTTTTCTTCTGTTCTCGTTCCCCTTATTTCAACATCTGCCCTCCCTAGTCCTGTTCTCTTTGCGCCCAAACTCGCCTCCGCGCACCATAACCACCTCCTTCTTCCTTTCGCCGCTCTAACTATTTCTGATGGCAGCTGTGTCATCTGTGCTTCCAACCCTTTTCCCTACCCGACGGTTGTTCTTCGCGGGCAGTGCCTCGGCTACATTGAAGAGCTGGACCCTGATATAAATATAATTGGTTCACAGGAAGAGAAAGGCGCAGTATCTGTCAACTTGCTCTGTGGGCACTTGAACTTCGCCGTAAGGGAAGGGATGAAGGTGGGAGTGAAAGTGGAAAGAGAGAAAGGGGAGCCGTAGTGGAGGCCTACGCAGTAATTTCGACCACCTGGGGATTTTTAATGTGCGCTGACATCGTACAACACACGGACGACTCTTAGTTTCGCCTCCATCGAAACGCAGCCGCCGAGGTCGGGTTCGAATCCGGGTACTCCGGCACAGTAGTCGGACCCTGATCGCACTTACATGTTCTCCGAACCCGAAGCTTTTCTTCACGTCGCTGCCCTGACGTGTTGTGCTGCTACGAGTGATGAGCTTCCTGTCGACGCCCTTCATCGAGCTATCGCGACCGACCTTCCGTCCGCCCAACGGGACCAAATAGTCGCCCTCCTTCAGCGCTTCAGCGCATCTTTTGACGTGACCCAGCCTTCCTTGGGCTGCGCCTTGACCGTTTCTCATGCAATCGACACTGGTCCTCATGCTCCCCTGCGGCAGCGACCATATCGCGTGTCGCCCACTGAGCGCCACGTCATTCGTTACAATGTCACTGATATGCTTAAACGGGGCATCATACGACCATCTCATAGCCCTTGCGCCTCCCCCGACGTGTTGGTGACAAAGAAATATGGCACGATCCGCTTCTGTGTGGACTACCGGCGTCAGAATAAAATAACCCGCAAAGATGTTTACCCACTACCACGAATTGACGACGCGCTAGATTGTTTGCAAGGAGCGGAGTTCTTTTCGTCGCTAGATTTGAGCTCTGGCTATTGGCAAGTACGGATGGCTTCCACTGACCGCCCGAAAACAGCCTTCATCACTCCCGATGGCTTGTATGAATTCAATGTGATGCCGTATGGACTGTGCAACGCCCCCGCCACCTTCGAGAGAATGATGGATGACATTCTCAGTGGGCTCAAATGGGAAACGTGTCGTTGCTATCTAGATGACATTGTCGTTTTCACGAAAGATTTCCCTTCCCACCTTCTGCGCCTTCAGCGTGTCCTTACGTGCCTTACTGAAGCCGGCCTACAGCTCAACTTGAAGAAATGTCACTTTGCCGCTACCAAGCTCACAATACTTGGTCATGTTATATCCAAGGATGGCGTTCTACCGGATCCTACCAAACTTCGTGCCGTCGCAGACTTCCCCAAGCCCACAACATTGAAAGAACTTCGCAGTTTTGTCGGTCTATGTTCGTATTTCCGCCATTTTATCCGCAATTTCGCCAGTATCATCGCCTCTTTAACGCAACTTCTCGCCGGAGGCCCGAACCTCTCTTTTGGTCACCAGCCTGTGATGCTGCGTTTAGTACACTACACCGTCTACAGGTCTCTCCCCCTATACTCCGCCATTTTGACCCTGCCTGCTCGAGCGAAATACACACTGATGCAAGCGGCGTAGGTCTGGGCGCTGTTCTTGATCAACGGAAACCTGGATATTACGAGTATGTCGTCGCGTACGCTAGTCGTATCCTCACGAAAGCGGAGTCGAACTATTCTGTGACCGAAAAGGAGTGTTTGGCCATCATATGGGCCATTACCAAGTTTCGTCCTTATATTTATGGTCGCCCATTCTACGTTGTTACCGACCACCACGCGCTCTTTTGGCTATCTTCCCTCTCTTTCCGGCCTATCTCCGGAAGATTTCTCCGGCCGCCTCGCCCGCTGGGCGTTACGTCTTCAGGAGTACGATATCCACGTCATCTATCGATCTGGACGCAAGCACACCGACGCTGATGCCCTTTCCCGTTCACCGCTTCCTAACGACTCAACGGCTGGCTTCGTTTGTGCCTACGATATGTCGCCGCTCAACATTACCAACATGAAATCTGAGCAGCAGAAGGATCCATGGATATCCTCCCTCATAACATTCCTGTATACGCCCGCAGAGCTGTCTCCGATCCCCGCCGGGGTGGTGCAGTGGTAAGACGCCCGACTACTGTGCGGGAGTACCCGGGTTCAAACCCCACCTTGGCGGCTGCGTTTCGATGGAGGCGAAACGAAGAGGCGTCCGTGTGCTGTGCGATGTCAGCGCACGTTAAAGATCCCCAGGTGGTCGAAATTATTCCGTAGCCCTTCACTACGGCTCCTCTTTCTCTCTTTCAACTTTCACTCCCACCTTTTTTCATTCCCTTACGGCGCGGTTGAGGTGTCCACAGATAACAAATGACAGCTTTCCATTCCTATAAATCAATCAGTTTAAATCAATCCATCAGAGCTATCTCCGTCACGTGCACATCGTCGTCAGGCCCACCACTTCGCCACTCGTGATGGACTTTTATACCGCCGCAATTACCATCCTACAGGGCGAAAGTGGCTTCTCGTGATTCCGCGACATCTCCGTGCTGAAATCTGCGCCTCTTTCCACGCCGATCCCCAATGCTGTCATGAAGGTGTCATGAAAACCTATTCTCGACTGCGTATGAGATATTACTGGCGCGGAATGTACTGCTTCATTCGTCAATACATCCGATCCTGTACCGCCTGCCAACGTCGCAAGAGTCCACCCCCTCAGCCAGTCGCTCCGTTGCAGCTATTCCCTTGCCCCAGCAGCCCTTTTGATGGTGTCGGTATTTGATCTGTATGGCCCGCTTGCGACCACTTCGGCTAACAACCGCTAGGTCATTGTAGCCGTTGACCGCCTAACCCGTTACGTGGAAACATCGGCCTTGTAGTCAACCACCGCACGGGATGTTGCTTCGTTCATTCTGCATCGCCTCGTTATTCGTCACGGCGCACCAAAACAATTGATCAGTGACCGCGGACGTGCGTTTCTTTCCGACACTGTCGAAGCCCTCCTCAAACAGTGTCAGATCATTCACCGGAGCACCACAGCGTATTACCCCCAAACGAACGGCATGACTGAGCGGTTTAATCGCACTCTTAGTGACATGCTAGCCATGTACGTTGATAGCGCTCACTCTAATTGGGACTAAGTGCTGCCTTTCGTAACGTACGCCTACAATACGGCTACGCAGACTACGACTGGTTTCTCCCCCTTCTTTCTTTTGTATGGTCGTGAACCAACGTCCACCATAGATATTATACTGCCCTACCACCCCGACGCCTCAGAGACCACTCTACTGTCTGAAGAGCACACATTTGCCGAAGAATGCCCACAACTGGCGCGCTCCTTCACAACGGAGAACCAGGCTCAACAAAAGCATAACCGGGATCCTACAAATCCAGCACTTTCTTATCTCTCAGGTGTCCTCGTTTGGCTCTGGGTGCCTTCCTCTGCACCTGGCCTCTCATCCAAACTGCTATCATGGACCTTACTGCATTCTCGAACAATCTTCTCCTGTCAATTACGTAGTAGAGCCCTTGAACCCATCCCCACTTCATCACCGCCGCGGCCGAGAAACTGTACATGTCGACCGCCTCAAGCCGTATTATGATCACCCTACCCTTTCCTCACCATGAGTCGCCAGGATGGCTCCGTTTCCGCCGGGGGGTATTGTAGTAATCCCGATCGCCATCAGCTCGCGCGCCAACCCGAAGAGGTAGACGAAGTGGAGCCGGAACCTTGTTGGCACTGGACTGTTGCTTCGAAAGCTACCCCCGTCGCTTTGGTTTGCGGACGTTGCCTACAGTCTTGGTGCTCCAATAAACGCCTTACATAACGAACATAAGTCGGCATTCCTTTTGGAGGAAATCTGTACTTTTTACACAATCTTTTCGCGCAACCTGATGCATACAATTTAAAGGAGAACGGGTCGACGCGCTTAACATTTGAATTAGCGATTCGAGAACGTTTTTAATGAAGCTTCAAGCAAAATTTTAAACTGAGCGAATACGGATAAATTACAGGAACTAGGTGGTATGTTTCCCTTTAATAAGTTAACAATTCTATGTTTCAAACACATCAGAAAAAAATAAGTTCACTAATTGCATAAAAAGCACGAAACAAATTAATTCCACAACACAACAAAATACTACATTAGAAATGCTGGAAACCATGAAAACGGCTCATCAGAGAATGGAATAATGTACTATGCGCTCTCACATGGCTGGCTGTAAGCAGAGTTTTAAGGTGAAAACCGCTCATATTGTCGTCCCAGAAGGTGCCACAATGTCGGGCCTCACCTTTCATATGGGAGGGTGATAAGGAAATCAGCCTCCCAAGACCCTTGCATTCACATTATTCCTGGCCACCAAGGCACGTTCACACAGCTCGGGTAAAGCGGGGTTTTATATTGCCGAAGTAACGCACGTTTTTTTTGAAGAGCATCTACTCCGTTTGCTAGCTGTGTTTCAGGCGATAATATCTGCGGGCCTCACACTAAAACCCGAGAAGTGCCACTTCGGTTACGAGGAGCTTCAGTTCTTAGGTCACGTCGTTTGCCAAGAAGGTGTCCGGCCTGATCCTGAAAAGCTCTCCGCAGTCGCCAAGTACCAACACCTACGGACAAAAAGACATTGCGGCGCTTCCTGGGTCTTTGCGCCTATTACCGTCGGTTTACTGCTTGCTTCTCAAGAATTGCCTGGCCATTAACTTCACTGACGCGTGACAACGCTGTCTTTCACTGGGGTGAAGAAGAGCAACAAGCTTTCAATGAGCTGTGGAGGTGTCTACAGACACCACCTGTCCTGGCGCACTTTGATGACGACGCCCCTACACTGCTTCATACAGATGCCAGCAACGTGGGCTTAGGGGCTGTGTTGGTGCAGCGCCAGGATGGTGTGGAAAAGGTAATTGCTTACGCTAGCAGGACCCTATATGAAGCAGAAGCGAACTACTCGGCAACCGAAAAAGAATGCCTTGCAGTGGTATGGGCGGTTATGAAGTTCCGCCCTTATTTATACGCTCGCCCTTTTCAAGTCGTCAGCGACCATCACTCTCTCTGTTGGCTGACGAACTTAAAGGACCCTTCAGGGAGACTCGCGCGTTGGAGTTTTCGCTTACAGGAATTTGACATGGCAGTTATATAAAAATCTAAAAAAAGCACACGGATGCATATTGCCTTTCGCGAGCAGCGATCGAACCTTCCACTATGACTGATGAAGACACTGCGTTTTTAGATGTCATAGATGACGCAACGCTTTCCCAACAGCAGCTCCCTCTTATTCATTTCTTGGAGAAGCGAACTACGGTTGTGCCTAAGATTTTCGCCCGAGTAATCCCTTCATTCTTTATTCGCAGTAACGTACTTTACAAGAACTTCCGTCCTGGGGGGAACAGGCATCTACTCGTCATCCCATCGGCTCTCCGCACTCAAGTTTTGCACGCGTGCCATGACGAGCCAACCGCCGGTCACCTAGGCACACCCGCACGTTGGCTAGAGTACAGCACGGATACTACTGTGCAAAACTGCAGGCGACAGTGAAACGCTATGTACGCACGTACATAGACTGATAGCGCCGTAAGTCACCCCCCTGTAAAACCAGCCGGCCTACTCCACCTTCTTCAAGTGCCAACGACATCTTTTAGGCAAATTGGCATGGAGCTCCTGGGACCATTTCCGACGTCTACAGCCGGGAATATGTAGATAATTGTCACCACCGATTATCTGACCCGCTACGCGGAGACCAAGGCTCTGCCAAGGGTAGCGCTGCCGAAGCAGCTTGGTTCTTCGTTGAGAACATTTTCCTGAGGCATGGCGCTCCGGCACTTATAATCTGACCGAGGAACTACATTTACGGCCGAACTTTTGGAGACCAATCTTCGCCTCAGTGGTACCAGTCACCGTAAAACTACAGCCTATCACACTCAAACCAATGGGTTGACGGAACGTCTCAATAAGACCCTCGCAGACAACTTTGCATATATGTCGACGTGAACCATAAGAATTGGGACGAAATACTTAACTATCTCACGTTCACCTACAATACGGCACGCCAAGACACCACTCGCATGATACCATTCAGCCTCCTTCACGGGCGACCAGTAACAACTATGCTGGATGCAATGTGGCTCCCGAATGCCGACACCGATGATCTCCACCAGGACGCCGAGCAATAAGCTCAGCGGGCAGAGGATGCTCGCCAACTAGCGCGTGTACGGATCAAAAATCAGCAGGAGCATGATGCACGAAGCTACAATCATAGACACCGACATATAATGTACGAACCTGGTGAGAAAGTGAGAGTCTTGACACCTATTAGCCGCCGTGGACTTTCCGAAAGACTTTTGCGGCGATATTTCGGACCCTATGTTGTTCAGCGACGTTTAACCGACGTCACATATGAGGTGGTGCCAGACGGCATGTCGACGTCAAAGCGACGCCAGCACCAAGCTGACGTCGTCCACGTCGTACGTATGAAGCCGTATCACTGAGGCTGACCTTTTGTTCTCATGCTTCCTAAGGAGGGGGGCAAATGCCGCATAGAAGAGGACACAAAAGATCACGACTGGGAACAAAAAGCGCGAGCCTGGAAGAAGAAAGAGGAAGCGTGAGCGCAAGACGCGTTCCAGTCGAATATTAAAACGTTCTTATCTTAGGCCCCCTTCATGGATCACTGCCTTGTCGTGGCGGAGGGTCTTGCGAAACTCGATGAAGTCATGAGCTCTGCTGTGTAGGGCCGCCCAAGATAGACAGGTCACGGCAGGGAGTTCTGACAAAATGTGATTCACTGGAGAAGGTAATGGCAACCCACTCCAGTATTTCCTGCCAAGAAAACCTTATGGCCAGTCACAATACCATTAAAGCTATGGCGCCAGAAGATGAGCCCCCCAGGTTGGAAGGCGTCCCACATGTTACTGAGGATGAACAAAGGGCGATTCCTAGTAGCTCCAGGACGAATGAAGCGGCTGGGCTAAAGCCAAAAGGACGCTCAGTTGTGGATGTGTCGGGAAGTGACCGGAAAGTCCGATGTTGCAAGGAGATATATCACATAGCAACATGGAATGTAAGATCTATGTCGCAAGGTAAACTGGATGTCGTCAAGCGAGAAATGGACAGATTGAACATTGATATCTTGGGTATCGGCGAGCTCAAGTGGACCGGAATGGGAGAATTTACCTCCGGCGACCATTATGTCTTTTATTGTGGGCACGAATCCAAGAGAAGGAATGGGGTCGCTCTCATAGTAAACAGAAGAATGGGAAAAGCTGTGCTAGGGTACAACCCCAAAAACGACCGAATGGTTTCATTTCGGATCCAAGGTCACCCTTTCAACATAACAGTTATCCAAGTCTATGCACCGACCACTACTGCTGAAGAAGCTGACGTTGAGAGGTTTTATGCGGACCTACAATGCCTTTTAGACCGCACCCCATCATCAGACGTCATTTTTCTCATAGGAGACTGGAATGCTAAGGTCGGGAGTGAAGAAATATCCGGAATTATAGGCAAGTTCGGTCCTGGCGAGCCAAATGAAGCTGGGCAGAGGCTAGTAGAGTTTTGTCAAGAAAACAACCTGACCATAGCGAATACTCATTTTCAACAGCACAAGAGGCGCCTGTACACATGGACTTCACCGGACGGTCTCTACAGGAATCAGATCGATTATATTCTTTGCTGGCAGAGATGAAGAAGCGCTATACAAGCAGTAAAAACAAGGCCTGGGGCCGATTGTAGCACCGATCATCAGCTTCTTGTTGCGAAAATTAAGTTTCGATTGAGGAAAACGCAGAAAACTAGAAGGCCTTTCAGGTATGATCTGGATGAAATTTCATTACAATATGCTGTGGAAGTGAGGAATCAATTTCAGGAATTAGATCTAGAAGACAGAGAGCCCGAAGAGATATCGACTGATGTTCGTGATATAATACAAGAAGTTGCTACTAAGGTAGTTCCAAAGCAAAAGAAATGCAAGAAAGCAAACTGGTTATCTGAAGAGGCTTTGCAAATAGCTGAGGAAAGGAGGATGGCAAAAGGTATGGGGGAAAGAGAAAGATACAAGGCTCTGAATGCGGATTTTCAGAAAATAGCAAGGAGAAATAAGAATGCCTTCCTGAACATACAGTGCCAAGCAGTTGAGGACAACAGCCAATTAAGGTACATAAGAGCTCTGTATAAGACAATCAAAGATATCAAAGGAAGCTTCTGTGCTAAGCTGGGCGTGGTAAAGGATAAACGAGGCAAGGACCTCACTGAAGCCCCGGAGATAAAGAAGAGGTGGCAGGAATACACAGAAGAACTGTACAAGAAGGACCCGAATGTGCAAACCCAACATAAGATGGTTGTGATTACTGATCTCGAGCCGGGCATCCTGAAGAGTGAAGTGGAATGGGCCTTAGCCAGCCTTGCTAAGAACAAAGCTAGCGGAATTGATGGCATTCCAGCTGAGTTGCTTCAAAACCTCAACCATGACGCTGGTAACATTCTGTATACATTATGTCAGAAGATTTGGACAACCCTGCAGTGGCCACAGGATTGGAGGAGGTCAGTTTACATCCCCATTCCAAAGAAAGGCAGTGCCAAAGATTGTTCCAACTACCGCACGATCGCGCTTGTTTCGCATGCTAGCAAGGTGATGTTGAAAATTCTCCAAGGAAGGCTGCAGCAGTATGTGGATCGGGAGCTTCCGGACATGCAAGCTGGGTTTCGCAAGGGCAGAGGAACTAGAGACGAAATTGCCAACATTCGCTGGATCATGGAAAAAGCAAGTGTGTTCCAGAAACCCATCTACTTCTGCTTTATTGATTATGCGAAAGCGTTTGACTGCGTAGATCACAGCAGATTGTGGCAAGCTCTCCAAGAGATGGGAGTTCCAATTCACCTCATCTGTCTCCTCAGGAACCTGTATGAAGGACAAGAGGCCACAGTCAGAACTGGGCATGGTCTTACTGATTGGTTGCCGATTGAGAAAGGAGTGAGGCAAGGCTGCATACGGTCGCCCTGCCTATTTAACCTATATGCAGAGTGCATCATGAGGAAGGCCGGTCTGGACGAGTCTTCAGCTGGAGTGAAGATTGCTGGAAAACGTATCAACAACCTTAGATATGCGGATGATACCACTTTAATGGCAGAAAATGAAGTGGAACTTAAGAGACTTCTGATGCGCGTACAAGAAGAGAGTGAGAAGTTTGGGCTTAAACTGAACATTAAAAAGACAAAGATCATGGCGTCTTGTCCTATCCAGTCCTGGAGCATCAATGGACAAGAAGTGGAAGCTGTGACAGATTTTCTCTTCTTGGGCTCCAAGATTACCTCGGAAGCAGACTGCAGCCATGAAATTAGGAGACGCCTGCTTCTGGGAAAGAGAGCAATGGTTAGCCTTGACCGCCTAGTAAAGAGCAGAGACATTAGTCTGCCAACCAAGATCCGTATAACTCGTACTATGGTATTTCCAGTTGTGATGTATGGATGCGAGAGTTGGACTGTGAAAAAGGATGACCGCCGAAGAATTGACACGTTTGAATTGTGGTGCTGGCGAAGACTTTTGAGAGTTCCTTGGACTGCCAGAAGATCAAATCAGTCGATATTGTCGACCTAAACCCTGACTGCTCATTGGAGGGTCAAATTCTAAAGTTAAAGCTCAGCTACTTCGGTCATCTGATGAGAAGAGAGGAGTCGCTGGAGAAAGATTTGATGTTGGGTCGCCGGAAAAGGGGTAGGCAGCGAACGCGATGGTTAGATGGCATCCTTGAGGCACTGCAGATGAAGTTATGTGATGTTAGGAAGATAGCGAGAGACCGGAAAGCGTGGCGTGACATGGTCCATAGGGTCACGAAGAGTCGGACACGACTGAACGACTGAACTTAACTGAAATGATCTTAGGCACTCCTTGGCGTTCTACCGTTCTACCGACGTCATACCTATCCAGGCCTCTGTGCGGCGCCTTTGATTACTTCCTCGAACTCCACTCCACACAGCATACGGAACCACACGCAGTACAGCAGGCACCAGCGGCGTTTCAATTTGTTTCCATGAATGAAAATGCACAATACGTGTCACAATTACCCACAGGCATTTTAATTGAGCCGTAAGAAAAAGGAGGAAGGTGGCTGTCAAAAAACTGCGATAGAGGTGCGGTAGTTGAGGGCGTTGGAGAACCGCGATGAGGAAAAGTGTGAGGAGGCTATCGCCTCATCGTGCTTTAGTATTCCGAAATGTCCCCCCCCCCCATATAGTTCTATTCAAGCTTACCACTTGGCTGCCATATTTATGAAGCCGGGCGCATGTTTTGCACGTGACCTACATGTAATCAGATCTCATGTTTTTGCTTTCAACATGAAATAAAATTGCGCACAACGTGGTTGAGCCCGCTGTTTTTCATGAGATTATCAAGATTTCTAAGTGTGGTCTATTATATATATGCCGCTGAGCGGTAGTATCGCAAAAATTCTTTATATTCCAGCCCTTTTATAGTGTTTTCGAGAAACCGGCTCTCGACAAACGTATTATTAGTTCCGAAAAAAAAACATGCCTTTCTGGTAATAAAGAGACCAGAGCTGGTGACCAGCAATCAACCAAAGATCTACTGCAATGTCTGGCTTGACACTGTTTCGACAAAAATACATCTTTTTAGCCGCTTGCTTAAGACGGACTCTACTTATTTTTAGTGAGTTGCAGGGATGTAATGACTACCTGTCAAATTCAGAAAAAACTCTTCAAAATACATTTTCTGAGTAGTTCTAAAGCGCTGTTGATTAGTTTTATGTATTGTACTCATCAGTAATATATAGTTACAGCTCTCAAAGACATCGTATGGGTCACCACTAACCTAAGCTTTGACCTTAACATCTCGAAATACCCATGAATTAAGGATTGTTCGCTCTGCAGTTGAAATGTGAAGGAACAGGAGCAAATCACGGTCCAATAATGACACCCTGTAGCAATGACGTATTTGATAATGAGAACACGCTCCACTTGCGGTAATCAAAGGATCTCGCATTGCGTGGCATTGCCGAAATAAGGCAACAGTGCACAGCCAGGCCCTGCTTAGAAAGAGCATTAGATTGGCACTGCTAATACGGGTAAAGGTTGGATAACTACGGCCTTCATTGGAAGTGTAATGGAGTGGCTTGTCCTAAACGAAGGCAATTAACAACTAAGGACTTAGTCGGAATTGTATTGAAGTGGCAGTGCCAATGTTGGGAAACAGTGGATAAATGGAGCCATCGTTTGGAGGTAATGAAATGGCTCGGGAAATATTGGTATATCTTACGAATCACACTGTCATTACTGGAAATTTCAAAGACTGGTATCACCTAGGTCGGAAAAGCGGTGGAGACGTAGGTGTCGTGATATGGCAGAGGTTCCCAATACAGTTCTGGCGCTCATGCTGCTTAGAGTGCTGAACCGTTCCATGTCTAATGTATACATATATTTTGTCAAAACAAGCATCACAACGTAACAAGCATTGAACACAGCACGAAGGAGGGGGTATTTCAGGCGATGTCGAATGGCATGTGCCACAAAACTTGCATGAAGCAGCGTGCGGAGTATCGGGCTTTAAAATGACCGAAATTGGCCCTCATCCTTTTTGACGATCGGAACGTGTTTTCAAGGCACCACTGCCCGGACTACTAGAATACAAATTTTTTCTGAAGTGTTTCCTACCAGCTCGAAACAACAATAATTATGTTCCGTCTGGTATCCTATGTTAGAGATATTAAATGATTATGCTATTTTTCTGGTTGCGAAATTAAATTACCTACCGAAAAACAGTAATTGTGATGACTCCTCATCACCATGATCATCATCAGCCTGAAAATACTCACTGCAGGCCTCTCCCATATTCCTCCAATTAACCCGGTCTTGTGCTAGCTCCATTCATGTGCTCCGTGCAAACTTCTTAACATCACCCCTCAGCTAACTTTCTGCCGCCCGTGTTACGCTTTCCTTCCCTTGGAAAATATAATTACCTACCCTAAGCAACCATCGATTATCATCTCTTCGCGCCACATGTCCTGCTTTCCACAAGAATGCCAGTAACTTGAGTTATTTTTTCGGCCCACTCTGCACGTTTTCTATTCCTTAACGTTATCCCAACCACTTTCCTTTCCATAGCCCTCCGCATTGTGCTATACTTAACTAGAATTCTTTTTGTTAGCCTCCGCATTTCAGCCCCATAGCCTCTTGAGCAATACCGGTAAGCTGCTAGTAGTAATCAGTATGTGCTTGCCAAATGCGCTCCATCGCAATTTTATTCACCTTTCTATTTCACTTTAGTGGTCCAGATATGCAGTTAACTCCTGTTCTAAGGAGATATATTCGCCTACTAGTTCCAGTGCTTCTCTACCTAATGTGTACTGCTGTTCCTTCCCGAGGCAGTTTGAATTACTTAAGTCTTCTGAATATTAATTTTAAAGCCTGCTTTTCTACTTTTTCTTTTAAGTCATCAATCATTCTGTGCTGTTCATCCCTTGAGTTTTTTTAGCAAGGCGATTTTACCAGCAAATTACAGATAACTGAGGTATTCTCCTTGTACCCTTATCCAGAACTGCTTCAATTGCAAGTCTCTAAATACCTCCTCTAAGCAAGCTGTGAATAGTACTGGGGAGAGTGCATCACCTTGCCTAACACCTTTCTTTATAGGAATTTTGTTACTTTCTTCATGCAGAAATCTGGTTGCTGTGCAGCCACTATATATATCTTCTCAGTTCAGTTCAGTTCAGTCGTTCAGTCATGTGCGACTCTTCGTGACCCTATGCAACATGTCACGCCACGCTTTCCGGTCTCTCACAATCTTCCTAACATCACATAACTTCATCTGCAGCGCCTCCAGGATGTCATCCAACCATCTCGTTCTCTGCCTACCCCTTCTCCGGCGACCCTCAACCTTTCCCAACATCAAATCTTTTTCCAGCGACTCCTTTCTTCTCATCAGATGACCAAAGTAGCTGAGCTTTAACTTTAGAATTTGACCCTCCAATGAGGAGTCAGGGTTTATGGTCGACAATATCGACTGACGTGATCTTCTGGCAGTCCAAGGAACTTTTAAAGTCTGCGCCAGCACCACAATTCAAACGCGTCAATTCTTCGGCGGTCAGCCTTCTTCACAGTCCAACTCTCGCATCCATAGATCACAACTGGAAAGATCATAGCACGAGTTATACGGATCTTGGTTGGCAGACTAATGTCTCTGCTCTTTACTAGGTGGTGAAGACTAACCATTGCTCTCTTTCCTAGAAGCAGGCGTCTCCTAATTTCATGACTGCAGTCTCCTTCCGAGGTAATCTTGGAGCCCAAGAACAGAAAATCTGTCACAGCTTCCAATTCTTGTCCCTTGATGCTCCAGGACTTGATAGGGCAAAAAGCCATGATCTTTGTCTTTTTAATGTTCAGTTTAAGCCCAAACTTCTCACTCTCTTTTTGTACGCGCATCAGAAGTCTCTTGAGTTCCACTTCACTTTCTGCCATTAAAGTAGTATCATCCGCATATCTAAGGTTGTTGATACATTTTCCAGCAATCTTCATTCCAGCTGAAGACTCGTCCAGACCGGCCTTCCTCAAGATGCACGCTGCATATAGCTTAAATAGGCAGGGTGACAGTATGCAGCCTTGTCTCATTCCTTTCTCAATCGGAAACCAATCAGTAAGACCATGCCCAGTTCTGACTGTGGCCTCTTGCCCTTCATACAGGTTCCTGAGGAGACAGATGAGGTGAATTGGAACTCCCATCTCTTGGAGCGCTTGCCGCAATCTGCTGTGATCTACGCAGTCAAGCGCTTTCGCATAATCAATAAAGCAGAAGTAGATGGGTTCTGGAACTCTCTTACTTTTTCTATGATCCAGCGAAGATTGACAATCTGGTCAATAGTTCCTCTGCCGTTACGAAACCCAGCTTCCCCGTCCGGAAGCTACCGATCCACATACTGCTGCAGCCTACCTTTGAGGATTTTCAACATCACCACGTCACCATGTTGTTCCGTCCTTTCGCTTCTAGCTATTAAGAATGTGAAAGTAGAATACGTGCAAAAGGAATACCCGGTGACGTCGCGATGCGTTTTCTGTATATTGGTGCGGACTAGGAAGAAGCGGGCACTGGCGTGGGCAGGCGCACTCGCACTAGGTCCGCCATCATTCATTAACATCATCTATTATTACATCAACCATGACGCTGTTAACATTCAGCATACATTATATCAGAAGATTTGGACAACCCTGCAGTGGCCACAGGAACGAAATAGGTGCGATCGTGCGATAATTGAAACAATCTTTGGCACTGCGTTTCTTTGGAGTGGGGATTGTTTGCTACCACAATGACTGATGCTTCGGTGATGCGCTTCACCTGGAGCATTTCTACTATTCACCACAAAATCACCTTGGGGCGGATGTCTCAAGGTCGCGACGGGCAGCGTGGCCGGGGACTGCGTGTTCGTGTCCTTCATGTCCTTCGCGTCATTGGTTTGTTCGGCTGACCGAGCACTGACCTACGGCTGACATAGTGCGAGGGCTCTTCTCGCTCCACTGTCGATCTTCGAAACAATACAGCGACGACATCTAGTCTAATAGGTATGTTTTGCTAAAGAAACTCATTTGTCCTCGCAGATCCACTCTAAAAATTGCTACGATGGGCGTCTGACATTAGGCACGTACTCCGCAGGGGAAAATAAAACTTTGAATGTTATTGCATATGCACGAGTTATAGCAGGCGCTTCTGCTAAAGTATTGTGGCCCCTTTCTTACTCTTAACTCGACTGAGATATATGTCATTAAAAGAGTTATCGTGCGAAGTCTCCACTTTCACACGATCCATGTAAGCCCTATGCTCATCTCAGATTTTGTGTCCGTGGGGTACCTTAGCTTGCTCGAGGCGTTGCTTAGCTTGCAACCAGGAAGCTCTGACGTGCCACGCAGCACTCTTCCGTGGAAAGAGGAGCTCGATTAAGTATAAACGACGTTGACGTGCTTGCCTGCTCCGCCTCTAGATTATTTACTTATTCAAAATTTCATAAAAGGCCCAGGACGGCCCTGTGTTTTCATCCTGTGTCATCCTTTCTTTAGTCCCCGTCTTTTCTTGTGCTGCTTGATGCGATGGAGCATACCAAGTCGCAAAATTATACTCTACAAGGGAAACAAAGTGAAATATACAAGAGAAACAGTTAGAATATGATAGGAAAAGCGAAAACAAACATAAACAGATGCAAAGTATTTAACACCATTTTACCTTTGTTATGGAGTAGCATATTGTATAATTGTTTGGTAGTAGATTCCCGCGATAATGCCAGGAAGATCATGCATCGGAACAATGGCGCGTAAAGAGCGGATGAAATATAAGGTAGAATTCTTGCCTGTATAGGTTTAATGCTCTAGTAGTCATGTAGGCTAAGAGAAATGCGTGAGGCCACTTCTGTAAGTAGTGGTGATGGCCTGGATCTGTAAAAACATATAGGAAATAAGCATAAAATAGTGACAGAACGACGAATGCCTAATGGCTCGTGGCAGATGTCATGCTAAATACTTGTCTGGCTGCAGTGGTGACCGGAAAAAATAATCCCCGTTATCTGTGACCGCACGCATTCGACCTGAAACAATATATTCTAGCATCACACTTGTGAATGATTCCGCAAATAGTTGTAGTAAAACAGGAAATAAAATATATCCAGAACGTGCGTTAAGGAATTGTTGCTGCTTTTTCGCAGGTTGGAAAGCGAACGGGTACACTCAACCTCGCTGGCTGTGGTTGAGTGTAGCCGAGCCACAGTATCAACCTCGATACTGTGGCTCGCCGGAGAAACACAAAAAGAGAACACCGCCGATGTAATGAGGCAGCTAAGATGTAAGGTAAAGTAAGAAAGGCGCGCGGCATGTGAAAAAGAGAGTTTAAAGACAATAATTACATGAGGTGAGGCAACCACCTGTAGAATGACCTACCACTTCCCACTTTCGGTGCAGATTTGATTAAACAGGGCGTGCCAAACTGCCTCTAAAGAATGCCTATCAAAAAAGAGCCAATGAGAATCCTGTTTATTTAAGCTTAATGTGCAACCCGAAAGCAGGGTGCCTGTGGTGACGGAGCGTAGTGTGATAAAAACACCCGTTTAACTGCTCGGCAGCTCAAACTGCAGGTCGTCTTTGCCATCTCGGAGTAGTGAAATCAGGAAGAACATGTGACAAAGCAGTAAGTCCTTGGAGGCAGCGTGCCAGAAGCATTTCGTCGCCCATGAGTGCCTTGTTTGAAATGTAGTGGCTGTTCTGCCTTTGTTGCACATCAGTAGTTCGATGCGTACCAGCAGCTTCAGATAACTAATTTAAAGGTAAGCTGATAGGGTTTCGCAAAAAATGAGTTCTGTACGGCGTTTTACACTCTTTTTGCCCTCTTAACAAGATTATCTACCTAAAAATGGCAGCACTAAAAGCAAGCGGCAGTTTTTAGAAATAAACGAGCACCGACGGGCTCGCCCTCCAAGCAAACGCCGCTGTTGTCTGTAATTGGCTGGGCCCTTTATGACGTCATTCTCGAAATGCCAAGTTGGTGCTGGCGGTGTTGCTGCGTTCGCTTTGTTGGAGGTGATTTGACAGCTCGATTTAAAGTGTTATTGATTATTCGAACAAAATAAAACACCTTTGGCACTTATAGTACGCGTTAGACTAACCAGCAGTACCAAATAACGCGCCATGAAAGACGATGTCCAGTATTTCGACAGCGAAAGCTTAGCAGATTTTTGCGAGTGGGAACGCGGCCGCCTAGTGTGGAAAGCAGACGTGCTGGCCCGCTTTACATAGCAACTCTATATAGCTCTGTTGTTAGTCCAGCGTTGTGTTGTGTGCTTCTCTCTTTGTCTGCATCTTTCCGCTGGTTTTAATCCTTACCAATATGTACCAATATGTAACAACTGGCCCAGCTCTCCACTCTATAGCAACTGTCCTTTACACACTAACTCACGTTTCCGCAGCGACAAATGGAATAGGCATTGCATAGGGCGCACTTCCAGTCCAGAACGCGTTCATACAACCTTCGAGTATCGCCCAACGACGCAACAACAAACGCCCGCATACTGACCTTCGCGTGTTTGGAGTTTAGTTTTCGCGGTGCGCTGTTCAACGCAACGCCGAAAATGGTCCGATTTCAGCCGCATCACGAAAGCATTCATGTTCGCAGCAGCTGCAGCGCCAGATGACGCAGAGCACACTGCAACGCTGCCGGCAGTGAGTGCGCGGAAGGGCGTCCTGGCCAAGCACACTCCCTGGTCGTCGCTAGGCCTAATTATTTTGCTTCGGGGCCAAACCAAACTCTTGGGGACTCAGAAGCGGTAGAGCAAACGTGTTTTTCATAGAACTGCTTACTGTAAATCACTTTGTCTCAACATGAAATAAAGATGTCATTATTATGGCGCCGCCTTTGCAGATTACCTAATGTATACAAGAAGATCGGATGAGCCGCAACGCGCCGGCTATACTGCCGCTACGCAGCTGTGAAGACAAACTTGCTTGTGTCGCAGTTGTCACTCCTACCAGCATTATGGTCGGGGTAATGATCTTCCACAGCTTTTTTTTATTGCGCAAGTTCGCCTTTCGACATAAGGGTTTAAATATATTGATACAGGCCTGTGGCAGCAATGAATGCCAACAGCTCTCGGTGGTGTGGGCCATGTGTTCATACCCCTGTGTCGGGCGGTCTGGTAGTGTGGTAAGAGTGGCTTCAAGGTGTATTTTGCGGCCACGTGAAGACCAGGACAAGTTGTTAGGAAGTGGTCTAGTGTGGCCTTCATAGCAGTGGCTGGGCAGAAAGGGCAGTTCATGGGAGCAGTCTGTGTGGTCCAGAAAGATTTAACAGGCGGCGTTAACGCAGCTTCGACGCGGATTCTTTTCGTCTCCACTTCCTCACGGTGAGGTAAACCGCCGGGAAGGTTTGATCCACACGGTGGAATTAAAGCCCGCGGGGAGCGGCGAAGGAATTCTTTTGCAGGCACTACGGCATCTACTGCGGACAACTTTAACATAGGCAGATGATATGTCACTTTGTGGGAACAGGATTCATCATCAGTTTCTGTGAGACGGAGCGTAGTGTGGGGAGCCCACACCACACGCACAGGGCAAGAATATGTTTGCACAATTCTGCAAATATCTTTGATGATGTCGAAGGTATTAGCTATACTCCGTAATGCTCGGACTGCTTGGCTTGATTCGGTATGCAAGATCAGAATGGTCGGGGGTGCATCATATAGGCTGTCTGCTAATGTAGACAAACCGTCGCGAATGGCAACGAGCTCTGTTATTAGAGAAGGAAGGTGCGTTGCTTCTGTTCTATATAAACATATGTGGCGTATTTCAGGAAGCAATGGACAAATGAGGGTAGTATGTAAAATCTCATAGTCAAGTGCTTGCGTTTACATACGCTTGAAGTGCCCCTGTAGTGTCTGTGTAATGACCTGGCTCAGCTTCTTGCACCGAATGTTGAACTCGGCACTTTTCTCGTAGCGGACGGTTGTTTGTCATCTGTGGCCGATTCCATGGAGGTTCCGAAGGCGTTGCTTCAAGCAGCGTACAAGACGAATCAAAATAATGCGCTGACGCAGACGCTGCAGAAATAACTTCACGCTTTAGGTAGCGCGCTACACTACGCTGCTCGACTAGCTCATCAATGCTGTTCAGCTGGGCCTCCGCTTGGAGAGTGGGACTGGATGTCAGGCGAGGGAGGCCAGTGATGGCTCGCATTGCCTCTCTATTGACTGCTTCCAAGCGGTCCTAATCTCTTTATGTGAGTCGTTGAAATTGGGCTCGATAGACAAGCCGAGGCTGTAACACAGAAAGCATTGACTTCCGAGCCATGTTGCTGCAGGCGCCGCCTGTTTTCTGGGCTATGCGCCGAAATAGGTGCAGTGTACTCGCGGCTTTCTGTCGTTCAGATCGAACCTACGGTGCTGCTGAACCAGAACTCTCCAGTTCGACACCAAGAACTCGAATTGACGAAGTAGTAGTGAGCAGATGCCCGTTTAGTGACAGCTGTAATGATGCTTGTCTGCCCCATCGGTTTGTGATAGACATAAAGTTTGTCTTTCTACTGAGAGGGCGAGGCAAACTTTCGTGCACCACTCAGATGTCTTGTGAAGAGCAGTCTGAAGGCCTAATTCTTGGCGGCTTAGATCCGTGCGTAGTGACCATACTGTGACGTCGTTTGCATACATCAGATAAAATATGTCCGGAATGGTTGCTAGTTGCCAGGCCAAAGGTAGGAGCGCCATGTTAAATAGTATTGGTGCCAGCACAGATCCTTGAGGCACACCCCTCTTTACGCTTAAGCGTCCAACACGTTCTTTACCAATCCTTATGGAAATAGAACGGTCTTCTAAGAATGATCTTACAAAGTTACATACTCTGGGTGGCAAACGCAGCCAGCGTAGAATGGCTAAAATCGCTGAGTGGTTGACATTGTCGGTGGCCTTGTGGACGTCCATTGTTAAAATGGTCCGGATTTTGCGGGATCGTCCTTCTAATAGTACCATACTTGAAAGGTGTTCCAGCCCATGTTCAGTGCCCAAATAAGGGCAAACGCCAATCTGAGCTGGATGGTACCAGTTGTATCTTTGAAGCCACCATGACAGGCGCATAGCTAACATGCGTTCTAGTAGCTTGCAAAGTGTGGATGTTAGCGCTATTGGGCAAAGGTTGCTTAACTTAGTGGGAGGCTTCCCGGGCATAGGGATTGGCACTGCCTCAGCGTGTTTCCAAGGTGTCGAGACATCTCCAGATGTCCAAATTGTATTCACCTCAAGCAGCCATTCTAGAGCTGGTTGGTCAATATTTTTAAACACGCCATATGTCAGGCCACCCGGTCCCGGAGCTTTGCGCGGTTTCATTTGGTCAATAGTTGCAATAAACTCGGCCATTATGAAATGTTTTTCAATATCTTTTTGGTCCTCTTTGGTTGGAGGTGAGCCCGATTCTGACGGGAGATTATTCGGGCTGGTGAATGGAGGTGGAATGTGGTTGAAATCCGGAAATGAATTCCTGACCCCTACTGATTCAAACTGGCTTGGAGACTGTCCAGATGCTAGACAGGCATTGCCTGTGGGGTCCTTTGAACGCCTGCCGATTTCCGTGGACCGGAATAAGCGCCATGTTGATCGAGTAGTAGATGTTGCGTTAAGAGATGCGCACCAGTCCTGCCATCGCTGACGAGAAAGGTGCTTCTCATGTCAGCGTGCCGCTGCTGTTAGCAAGTGTAGTGTGAATCGGCGTTCAAAAGTTAGTTCTCTAATAAACGCCAATTCTGCCTTGCGACGAGCCGCCCATAGCCGAATAAGGTGCAGATCCGGAGCTGGTATGTTTTCCTCTACCCAACTGAAATGAGTTGCAGCTTGCAGTGCAGTGCGCAAAGCTTCCTGTGGATCCACATTTGTGAGAGGGGTGTTGTTTAGTACCGTTCTGAACAAGTCCCACTCTGTGACCAAGCAGCAGCGTCTACGGCGGCGCTGGTAATGTGAGTCTAAACCTATGAGTAATGGATAATGGTCTAGTTCTCGATCCCATGAAACAGCACGTGCACCACACCAACATGTGAGGTCTGGAGAGGAAGGTGGTGAACAGGGACCATTACAACGTCGTGTTGTGGTGCCTGGGGAGTTAAGGAGCACAAAATCTTCATCAGTAAATGCGTCCAACACTGCACTTCCCCGAGCAGTATAAGATGGATAACCTCAAGTTTGATGCGGGGCATTAAAGTCCCCTCCAATCAAAATAGGCCATCCCGGGTATTTGTAACGAAGGTGCGCAATCCATCCTATCTCTATTTTAGGTGCTCCACCACTGTACGGACGTATACGTAGCACGAGACAAGAATTATATCGGTTCGGGGGAGGCGAACTAGGACAGCCACTACCTCTTGCCATTTGTTGCACCATAATCTCAGTGAAACCTTTCACAGGGGTTAATGTTTGATATTTTGTTATCCCTGGACTTAATATTTAAGAGAACACTGAATTCGAACGCGCTATCTTGAGGCTATAGCGCAAGGGATCAACAGGTAGCTTGCGGAAGGCGCGGCCGGCTCGGCATATGGAGGCAGTGCGGCGTTCGGACGATGCCTGAGCGCGCTGCTGATGCGCGAGCAGCACGACATTCAGGACACTCCCTTGTAAATGACAAGTGCAAATGCAGCTTCATTCTACCGATCATGCATTTCCTTTGCTTACCTAATTTGTAATTGATGTAGCCGAGAAAGACGGAGCGCTGTGTAAGTGAGCCGTGAATCGCGATTTAAGTTCGTTATTCTCTGTTAAGCGTGACGGTTGACAATCGAGCCGCGTAACAACAATATTAGTCTAATTAGGTTCGGGAACAATGATATATCGGCACTGGATTTCAGTTATACTGATCATAAGTGGCCGAAATCACTGCCAAGATTCGATTATTGTCGTCGGCACGAAAAGCATCAGTTCCAAAAGCTGATTCCAAAGGCAAGGAATGTTTCCTTCGCATAACGGTTACCCACTGCGCTAAAACTTCCTTTGTTTCTGGTAAACAACAGGCTGCCGAGACCACCGACGTTCCCAAACGGAAAGCCGTGGTCGTAGCACTAGTCGTTGCACGCACTCACAAGAACGTTTGTTTTGTAGTGAAACGAGGGAAAAAATTTTCGACCATCGGATGACGGTTCCTTTTTTCCAACTGAGCAACAGATGCTCACTAGTCGGAGGGCGTCGAAGCAACCGATGCATCGCTCCGTAACAGCTGCGTATCTGCTGATAGATATCTGGGAATCTTTAAATACGGGGAACCTTTAGCACAAAACGATCAAATTGGAGAAACCAAACGGCACCAGCAGCAGCCTGCGCTGATCCGTCAATCCGTAAAGCGCGAGATGAAGTGAAGCAGGCGTTCAAAACGTGTGGCCGGCCTAGCCAGCCGGCCATCATTCTTAGATTGACGTCACCTCCGCGTGTTGCCCAATTTAGGCGCCCCTACTGAAAAAGACCCATATGATTTTCATATAGGCCACATATGAATTCTTATAGGCCACATATGAATTCATATAGGCCACATATCGATTCATATGGGGTCAAATTCACACCATATGGGGCATATAGGACTAGGCGCCGTTTATATGGGCAAGTGGTATAGGCCATATGTGCCCCATATTGTGCCCATATTGTGCCCATATCCATATGCATTGCAGGACATATGGATCATATGGGCACTGGGCATATGGGTGCAGAGTTCATATGGGCGCCCATATATCAACCAAACTTTGATTGTCAATGGTTCATTTGTCGTATTATGTTGAAAATGTACATCACCTGGGCATCCATATGTAAACAACACAGTACCTTTAACTATGCCAAGATGTCGAAATCACTCAACTCTTATCAAAACATATATACTACACAGTGATGGTACAATTTATCACTCCCCACCAGGGCGCTGTTACATAAAGAAAAAGTGAAGCAATTAATAATAAAGTATATAGTTACAGGCGCGATTGCTTAATCGTACAATACTAACATGCATTCTTGAATAGAGGGTGCTTTTGGATGCTTGACAATGGCCAAAAGTAGTTACATTCTGCTTATGTGCATGGAACAATTAAATGGCTTGAAGGAAGCTGTTCATTTGATGTAATAAAGTAGATCATTGCACTTTATGTGCCATCATCACAAAAATATACATAACAAAATTTCAATAATCCAATTCCTTTCTTAGATCAAGAGAAATATTCGGTTTCCACAACGACACGACACGTAATCATTGAAAGCAGAAAAAAGAAAGATCAGCCTCCCCCCTCCCCCCTCACAAATTTTTTCGTGTTGTCATGCACCGCCAGCTTGTCCCTCTCCCATCGCCTTCATCCCCTGCATACCACGCTGCTTCCTTCGTTTTGCCTATTTATTTTTTTCGTTAGAGGTCAGTACCCATGCTGCAGCTGCTTAATTGTTAAAGCCCTCCCCACCGCTCTCCCCTAGCTCGCATCCGATGCTCTCTAAACTTGAAACTTCTGGTGGTTTATTTTTTTTAATTTTTTTTTTATTCCCAGAAACGCGATGATTGGGAGACGGCTTGACATCTGTACCGGTGACGAAGGACTTGTTGAGAAGAGGCAAGGAGGGACGAATACAGGAAAGGGGAAGTAGGTTTAAAAAGGTAGGAAGTGGGGGGGGGGGG
>JAJIZL010029355.1:55534-98552 GCA_023969395.1 Amblyomma maculatum
GGGGGGGGAGGTGGCATGCACTCTAGCCTAGGGCCCTTATTTCTGTTAATCCGGCTCCGAGAATGTTGCAAGTTGTGATGGCTGAAGATACATCACAGTGAAATTTGCATGGCCTGCTGATCCACTTTCCAATTTTAAAACGTGAAACTGAAACAATTGCAAAAATCACTGAATTTGTGCAATCAGCACTATTAAAACTAATGCAGGATATGTTACTGGGCTAGTTAGTGGTTGTCGAGCATTATGGTATTGCAGTGCTGGCAAACAAGGACAAAAGGATGAGATACACTTACACAAATGCGCTGAACTTTCAACATGATTTTGTATGTTTTGATTCGCGCTTTACATTTGACAGAAGGGCATCAACGTGCAAATGCACCTACAAAGTAGATATAATCTCAGTAGCCACATGTTTCTTTTTTCTTGAAAATTCTGGAAGAAAAGTTAAAAGGCCAGGGCACAAAACCAACATCGCACAAAAAATGCTAACGGGGCCGAAGCCCGAAGTTTACCATATTGCCACTGTGCATCTGCATGGCTTTTAAAACTATTAGTGAGAATTAAGGCTGACAACAGTATAAGAGATAAGTTGGAAAAAAAAAAAAGATAAGTTGGAATCTGGTGGAAGCATTCCAGATGGCCTATTCCAGTGATTCTCAAATGGGGGTCCGCAAAAATATTTTGAGGGTCTGCAAACACACATCTCCCCCCCCAAAAAAAGAAAGTTTATGCAATAGATCTGTGCTCTGGCCTGGCAAGACAGCTTTGCAGGGTTAAAAGCATGGAGGTTCAAAGCCAACTAGTTTCTCAAAGGCAAAGACACAGGAGAGGAGTATGGAAATTGAGAGTCTGCATATGAGAGAGGGATTTTTGTTGATGCAGGCATCGGTTAAACTCGAGCTCTTGCTGCACTGCTGGATGGGCTGCAGGCAAAACATTTGGGGTGGGAGAGTGAGCAGCGCAGTGTTGGAAGGAGTTCAGTCCTTTTCAGCAGCATACATACTGACATGCTGCCTCTGTCTATGTCCTCTGCAGCTCTGGCCCACTGGCTTATCAAGTGCACATTTTTAGAGGTCACTTTAGTATGGACCCTATCCCAGTTTGATCTCTTGGAACTGCAGCAATAACAGTCCTCACAAGAATCCCTATCCCCCTCTACAGTCAACTTTCAGTGGTTCACAAGAGGTCTCCAACCCATCCATTGCCGATAACCACTGATCTATTCATTAAGCTGTTTGCTACTTATACAGATCCCTTCCGTTTCTAGCTCTTTAGGAAACAGTGCGAACAATGCACTGAAAATATGCAAACAAAAGAGTAGTAAGAATGGCTTTTCTTTATGGCTGTAGAAATCGTATAGCTAACCTTATCCATATCAAAAGGATTATCTTTTTTGTTCATCTTTCATGTATACTGTGGCCCATCTATAAATAAACGTGTGAATTCAGATTTCAGTTTGTTGTTTCACTGCTTTTCCTTTCCTTGTAGGTGTTGAATGCACCTGGGGACAAGGTACCTGTACTGGCAACAGAAAACTGCCAGGTAGGGGAATCGCATATGCTTTCAACTCCTATGCTTGCACAACTACCTAACAAAGTCATAACACCCAGATTAACTTATAACTCTTTTTAATGTGCACTGCTTTGCTTTGTTTCATGTTTCTTGCTATGCCATCCCACTTAAAAAGCTGGAAAGGATTGGCCAAGAAATCTATGTGTTCATTCATGTTTTTACTATTGCTTGCACATCAGAGTTGTAAGGGTGGCTTTTCTTCGTGGCTGTAGACAACACATAGCTAACATCAAAACCAAGAGCAATATCTTTTTTTGTTCATTTTACCTTTCTACTGTGGCCCATCTATAAACATGTGTGACTTCAGGATTTCAGTTTGGTACGTGTTTTACTGGTTTTCCTTTCCTTGTAGGTTTCGAATGTGCCCGGGGACCAGGTACCTGTACTGGCAACAGTAAACGACCAGGTAGGGGAATTGCACATGTTTACCACTCTTATACTTGTCCAACTGTGTGGACAGAAATACGTAAGGAGGAGACCATAGACCCAGAAAAACACCTTTTAACG
The DNA here is from genome assembly GCA_023969395.1 of Amblyomma maculatum. Lineage (NCBI taxonomy): Eukaryota > Metazoa > Arthropoda > Arachnida > Ixodida > Ixodidae > Amblyomma > Amblyomma maculatum. Next base: position 57,614 of record JAJIZL010029355.1, read on the forward strand.
TTTGTTTTGTGCTTCTTGCTATGCCATCTCACTTAAAAACTGGGAAAGAAAGGTCAAGAAGTCTATGTATTCATTCATGTTTTTACTGTTGCTTATTACCATGTGCTTGGGTACGCATGGAAATAATTACTTATTTCACCACATTTACTATATAACCTATATTAAATCACTACTTGGCTAGTGATCAAACTGTAGGGACATAAGCGGCTCATTGTATGGCGCATACAAGGTGAGCCTACTGCCGCTCGTAACAAGGAAAGCATAGAGGATTATTTATTTTGTTTATTAATATCGAAAATAACGAGTCATTTGATACTACAAATGTACCAGTTTGTGTTTTCTACGGTCTGCGATTTCTTCCAAAATCTTTGTGGTTTTTACTGAACTGTTCAAAGCCAATTTTCTTTAAAGGTGCTATCACGTAACACCCTTGAATTTTCTAGTCTAATGAAAAGTGAAATTATGTTTTCACACTGAAATTTTTTGCAGACAATCTGTGAACAAAGGTTTTTATCAGGCACCAAAAAGTGCCAGTAGAGTGATTTTTTAACCGAAGATTCATCTGTTTTGCATCTTTTTTTCAAAACACATTAAATAGGTGAACAATACAAAGCTTAATCAGATTGTCATAACATGTATAACTTAGAAAAATATTTATAACTGCCTCATGACTGGTAAATATCCTTGCAAGATATATTAAGGGAAATTGCCTTTCACTTAAGGGTTCTTTAAAGTGCATATTTTATCCTTTATTATTCATATTTTATTTTTTCATGCATGCAGAGGGTAATGCTTTTCTCTTTTCCATGCAGGTTCACCTCGGCAAGGGTGTGTACATTCCTGTAGAGAGATGGCAGTGGCTCCTGACGCTGCCCAAGGATTCTCTGTTTTTCACAAAACCAGTGAAGGCTGCCTGTATCTCAGAAACAGGAGTGTGATAGGGGTCCCGTGTCGCCGCTTTCCGAACTCTAGTCCATTCAGCCTCCAAAAAAGCCCTGACCTATCACAAATTGGCAGCTGTAACAAGTGAGTGCTTCAATCGTGATCTAATTATCTTTTTTTCAGTCATGTTCATGTTGTTTTACATAAACACAGCTCAACATCCTTCACATTTGTGGAGAATTCATGTGTTCAATTCCATTTCTTTTATATTGCTGTGAATTGTTTTGGTGTTTCCTGACTGATTTCAATAATTTATTTTTACAATGATATAAAATTGACCATTTCTTCTCTTCGGACTTTTTTCTCATTTGTTGCTTTCCAGATGGATTTGTCGCATATATTAGCAGGAATGCTATTGATCAGCTGCCTCCAAGCAAGTGCATGCAGAAACTAAAGATATATTACAGAAATGCTGAAAGACGAACAGATGAAAAATGCAAGCTTGAAACTTCATATGTCATGTGTATCAGAAGCCAAATAAATAATACCGAAAATTTCAGTCATTACCAGCCTTCTATTATTGTATAATGTAGGACACCTGCTCAAATGTCACCACCTGAAAAAAAATTATATGGCTGTGGATTTCACGTTACCCATCCTGCCCAAATCACCTATAATGCCCGTATTGCCCATAATGCCCGTATTGCCCATATTGCCCATATCACCCATAATTCCCTTATGCCCATATCACACATATCGCCCATATACCCATATCACACATATCGCCCATATGCCCATATTGCACATATCACCCGTACTCCCCTTATGTCCCATATGACACATATCCCCCATATCCAATAATACCGTATGCTCAAAATTCATATGGGAGATTTTCAGTAGGGGCCCTACCCCCGCCGCTCCCACCAGCGACGAGGGCGTGACCAAGGCGCGTTTTTTTCATAATAGATTTTGGTGTTTTCTTGTCAATAGAATTGAGAGAAAATTAACACACTTGATTAAAAAAACCCTTCTGTCCAAATACCTAATTTGAGGTAATTAGAAAACCATTTTAGCTACCCTTTAAAGGGTTGGCTTACGCGATCTCTGCAATACGAAGATATCAATATTATCTTCAGCTATCTGGCGCTAACGGTGGAGAGCGTTTGTGGTATTTAGCGACAATCTTGAAGCAAAAAAGCGACTGCAAAAATTTTTATCTTTAAGAACACAGAAATAAATGCCATCCTAAAAGACACACTTTTTGGTAGCACCGTCAACATAACATTGTCTCAGTGGCGTGCTTTCTTTGCGATTTTCACAAGGCTGCATATTGCATGGCCGGCATTACTCACAGCTGGGTCAGAGTTATTGCCGCGTACAGTGCTCCCGTCTTCGTGTCAACTGTCGAGCGGCATACCCTACGACTACGCTTATTTGATTCTTATTATTAATTTTTGCATGCCCACCCAATACGCTGCAGCACCTGACTTCTGAAGAGGAAATTTCAGCGAAATAAAGACACAATGCCTTATTCTGTTAAACATGTCACCTAGGAGCACAGTGAGTTTTACAGCTGTACTTAAGAAGGTTTAATGTCATTACTAACTGTAAAGATGGTTTAGAAATAATCGGGAAAATTGCTTGCTCTCTGATAAGCCCATCTTTCAGACAGTTTGCGGTTATTGCGCCTGCATAAGTTTCGGTAGCGGCAGTATTCAGTAGGAGCTCGACGTATGCCATTCCTAAGGGTAACATTTACATATATACATATTATGGTTTATTAAGCTTTCCTCCTGGTAGTGATTGACGGGGTGCTTATTCTTAGTTGTGCACAACCGCGGTGTTCTGTTCCTTATGGAATTATCTTTCGGGAGATTCATAGCTATGTTTATGAATTTTTAAAATTTCGCGCGCATGTTAGGGGGATATGCAATGAATAATTGCAGTTTTTGTACATCCCACCGATAATGGATGAAAAATTAGGAGTCTGTGCAAATTAGTGAAAATACCGAGAACTTGTAGACTAAGTGTTCAAGAAGCGAAATATCGCCTCTATTTTTCCAATCAATTATCAGTGTTCGAGTTTGCTTCGGTTGCCGATGCGCCGAAAGTTCAGTCGAGTACGCAGTTGCTTTGGGGTCTGAGATACATCACATGATTTCGCAAGAAATATTTGGAATGATTAGTCTGTCGTCAATACCGAAAATCTAACAACTATCCCTCTGATGTCCAGCCGAGCTCACACAGGACTACGCGAAGCTGGGCCCGTAAAAAAATGATGTAATTCTCCTTGTCTAGCCGGATGTCTTCATAAAAACATATTTAGCCCCTTTGTGCCTCGACAGACAAGCTTGAAGCTCTGCACTCAATCTCTCCCTGAACACGGCAGCTAGAGGAGGCTAATGTGTGTCACGCGAACTACGCCATGGTGTGTCGGAAAACAAACTGGGAAAAACTCGATTCTGTGAAATGACGACTTAAATAGGATTAGTCCAAAGTATTTGTCTTATTGTGTTATGGACACTTGCGTTCCCTTAAAATTTTAAGTAACTCTGTGCGCAGTATATATTAAAATGTAAGCAAATATAATTTGCAAAGATTTAGATACATCAATAATCGAAATCCGGGTTGCCGGACCAAGTTCATTCAGACCTGAACCAAAGTCGCGTACCGTAATGAATAGCCCTAAATGATGAATATGGTATCGACAAGAGAGAAGCATGTATACGAGTTTCCCTGTGCAACGGTGAAGAAGATGTAGCTCCCGCAGCGCTCACACTATTCCCCGCAGTAGCTGAAACTGCCAACCTGCCCACAATTGTTTTGCATCAAAGCGCCGAATAAAAGGCTTCATGAGCGAAGCGCGAATGACTACGTTTACGGAAATATCTGTTCTGCAGATCCACAGGAGTGACGCGATAGTTTACTTGGAAGATTTGTCTACAAGGTGAGTATGGACCGGTGAAATGGCGTTGGAACTTGTCACAAATACCACGAGTGCTTAAGGGCGCCCAAAGTAGCACTTCCTGCTAGAACAGTGTGAAACATGATGGTGAGTCATGTCATAGCGAAACTTGCGGTCTTCGTATTGCCTTCAATCGTGAGGGGATCAAGCTGGTGAAACCTGAACATTCCGGAAACGAGCTGGTCAGGAACATAGGAGGAGCTGGCAGGCATAGAGACAAAGGCAGCATCTGGAAGGATAGCAGGAGAAGGACAATAAACAAAGACAAACTGGGAGTACACCGTGGTCCACTGTAAAGCCACGTTGTAGACAAACGTAACAAAAGTAATAATAACATGCCGATTTCAGTGGTAACTGCAGATATACATAAACAGCATGTCAGAAACCGTACTGTGGAACCTCATATTCAAGCTATTTGTTTGTGGGTGGTTGCTGGAGGTCATGTTGTTAAGTGTGGTAGTACCCTGAAGAACTTCGGCTACAACAATTGACAGGATCGCCCTGTCGCGGCGACTGAGAAGCACTTTAAGCGCCCCATGAGGACCATAGGACAATAGGAGGGCTTACAGAAAGAAGGTCATCATCTCAATCGCTTAGCAATTAGGCAAGGACAGCAATCTCAGCGCAGAGCGTTAGGTGGAAGAGAACGGTGATTAACCCATGTGCAGACAATGGAGGAGGCTCATATACGTCAAAGCCAATGACTGGGAAATGGTTGACTGGGATAGAAAGATGCTGTAGCAGACGATCGGGATGTGAAGTCGGCAGTTCGAGGTGCTGGCGCAACAGACAAGATGCTAAGTGTTTCGCCACATTTGAGTAGAGGCTAAGTCAGAAAAGAACGGCTTTTCACGTAGGGGTAGACTTTATGAAAGCAGCCACTCAGCAGGTACTCTCAGCAGGTACCACTTCCAATAAAAGGTCATAGTTAATCAGAGTTCAGAAGGAATTCAGTGATGTCCCAAAATACATATGTCCCTCCTACAATTGCACTGTTAAATTTTCTGATTTTATTGGGGGGGCGATCAGAGAAACTTGGGAGAGAAGCGAGATTTAGCAATGCAAAGGCAGAGAAGAACGGCGACATGAAGGCCGATAATCAGAAGGCGCAACGAAACGTTCTTGAGAGGGCAAAGAAGATTGTGAATATTCAGGACATGAACGGTGGTTAAAGCTGAATCAACGGGGAGAATAGTCGGATTAGAATAGGTCGTAGCTGCGATGTTAAATTTGGAACCGGCAGTGACAGAAAGGTCAAAAACGTCCCCGGTCTCTCGCGAAAATAAGAGACTGGGCTTGGCGCCAAGTGAATTAGTGAGCATTTACCGGGGTAGATGGAGCTAGTGCGGCGACAGGCACTTTGAAGCACCGGTGGTGGAATGTTCCAATTATAGGTGTCAAGGTAGTGAGTTTTCGCATACAGAGGCAGGTTGGGAGTGGCTGGCGGTGACGGCGTAGAAATTGCAGAGGTCAATTCTTTTTTGATGGCGCTTTTACGTGGCCCTCGGAGGGTGTGGCTCCGATGCGGAGCGGTGCAAATCGCCTTGAGCTAGTCGCTGTTCACAAATTATTTCTTGAATAAGAGCACGGAGGTAGGAGACGGTGGGGAAAAGGCAGGAAGGCAATCAGGTGGCAGCTGGACTTACTGGTTTTATTTGAGGCATTAGTATGTGGAGAAATAGGCAGCGACAGTGGTAAGCTTCAAGGCTTCACCGTGCCCAAAGCGTGGGAGGTAATCGCCTTAACGGCATGCCGGACAAGCTCGGCGTCTGGCATGGTGTCATTAATACGAAGGCAAAGTGCGAGGATACATGGTTTTGTTGATTTGATGTTTACGAAGCAATTTATTGCCGCATCTATCAGGCAAAAGGACATCTTAATAAGCCTGGGGGAATAGTGTAGCCGGCGGAGAGAACTTACCTGATCGTAGCATGGCAAGCCAGACATTAACATGATAGCCATGGGGGCCAACAAATGTCTGGAGCTGAAGCTAATGGCTGCTCATGGCCAAAATTGCAAGGGCAGCTGTGGTGAACAGGAAATATTCTGAAACAATGGGGTAAATCTCTTGGCACATGATGATTGTGTTATTGGCCTAAACGATGACCAGAATTGAGCTCCATTAACGTATGTGACGAGGCGGCAGGCGGATCCAGAGGCACCACCACCACGTGTACATTCGGTCTTGGCGAACCAGACGTATTCAAACCTGAAGCCCGAGTCGCAAACAGAATCGAATCGCACTAAATGTTTGGGTGTCTACATGAGAGAATACTGAAGAGGAAACTGGACGTGCGCTGGTCTGAAAGAAGAAGCGCCAAACAGCGCTCTTTTTTTATATTATACATTCCTTCTCTATTCCCTAGCAATCATTTCCATTTTATTTGCGATGCAATTATTTATCTCAAGATCTAGCATCTCTGCACCCCAATTCTTGACCGATCCTCCTGTGTGGTTATGTGCCATCAAATTAGAGAACATCAACAACATACGAATCAAAGAGGGACTTATCTCCTGCTTTTGGCAGACTCGCCCTACCTTAAATGACAAGCAATTCAGAACTAATAAAAAGGTGTTAGTGTTACGAAACAAATATACCTGGTACACTAAACAACAGTGTCCTGCGAAGAATGCGGTAAAAATATTGTACTCCGAGTCGGCCTGGAAATTTTTCTTTGAAAGGCATTAGGCAAAATCCATGAGTGGTGGCCGCTGCGAGTATTAGGAAAACAAAAACATGTTTCAGCATGACATCTTTGTTTATTAGCTAAAAAAGTAGCAACATAAAGAATTCAGCACACATTGTCTTCCAAAACGTTCGATTCAACTGCTGTAACTACGTATTTTCTAATATGTTGTAGTTTTTGTATAATTTTGAGAGGCGCATTCGACTTAGACATTCCAATGTTGCCTACGCGAAATCCCTTCAACGCATTTATCCATTCAGCTACGGTATTTTAGTCAGAATAAAAGTATGAAATATAATTTCAACACATATCAGTATTGCTTGAATGTCGGCTCTTGAAGTAGATGTGATACATACCTAACTTCACAGAATGAAGCATAAAACACACTCTATAGTTTAACAACTACAAATAAAGAGAATATAGCAATTTTAGAAATTCTTATATAAGAGTTATTCCAGGGTCGTTTCAGTTCGACTCGGGTAGGTGCACACTAATATGCAATTGATATAATCACGGTCTTGATCGGGAAAGGTTCCTGTTTATGGTACAGTGGCTTGCGATCAGCATGGTACGCAAGATAATGCGAACCCATATTTTAAATTACTGCCCCGGTAAAGTCTACGTGGGCAAATTACAGCGTGCTGCAATTGGCGTGAAGCTGGTCACATGCACTATTTGGAGAACAGTGCGCCAGATAACAACGCCTAATAGGGAGGTACTTTTATATCTGATGTCGGTGACAATGCACAAAATAAGTTAGAGTATTCTCTATCTGGAGGGTTCTTTTCGCATACTTCAACTTTGCATAATCGCACGGAGGTAAGTGTCGGTGAGAAAAAAGGAAAGAAGGTAATGAGGTGGCAGCCGGACTGCCGTGTTTGATTTGAGTTTTTTGTATGTGGAGAAAATGGCAGCGACAGTGGTAAGCTTCACGGCTTCAGGGTGCCCAGAGCGTGGGAAGACATGCAATCGCCCTAACAGTGTGCCGAACATGCTCGGCGTCTGGCATTGTGTCATTAATGCACCGGCAAAGTGTGAGGATACCTGGTATTGTTGATTCGAGGTTCAGGAACCAGATTATGGCCGCATCTATTATGCGAAAGGATGCCTTTGTGAGCCAGGGGGAATAGTGTAACCGGTTGAAAGAACTGACTCGCTCGTCACGTGTCGAGCCATAGGAACCACGAAATGTATGGGGGTGAAGCTGATGCCTCCTAATGGCCCAAATTGCAGGGGCAGCTGTGGTGGGCTGGGAAGAACCTGAGACGATGGTGTTATTCTCTTGGCTCATGATGATTGTGGTATTGGCTCAAACGAAGACCAGAACTGAGCTCCGGTAAGAAGCAGGTGACGAGGCGGCAGGCGGATCCAGAGGCACCACCACGACGTGTACACTCGGGCTTGGCGAACCAGACTTACTGAAGCCTGAATCCCTTGTCGCATACAGAATCGAATCGTACTAAATGTTTGCGACAGGTGTCTACATGAAAGAAGAATGAAGAAGAAGCTAGACGGGTGTTGGTGTTAAAGATAAAGCAGCGCTCGTTTTTATATTTTGCTTTCCTTCTCTATTCCCAAGCAAGCATTGCTTTTATTTAGTCGATGCAATTATCCATCTCAAAATCTAGTATCTCTGCACCCAATTCTTGACCGGTCCTCCTTATGTGGGTATGTGCCATAAAATTAGAGGAGAACAACCGCATAAAAATCAAACAGGGACGTTTCTCCCGCTTTTGGCAGACTCGCAGTTCCTCGAATGACAAATAATTCACAAATAAAAAATGGTGTTATGTGTTATGAAAGAAATATAACTGGTACACTAAACAACTGTTTGTTGCGAAGAATTCAGTAAAAAGATTGTATTCCGAGCCGGCCTTGAAATGGTTCTGTGCGAACTATTAAATAAAGTCCATAAGTGTTGACGCCGCGAGTATTAGCAATACAAAAAACATGTTTCAGCATGACATGTTTATTTATTAGCTAAAAAAAAGATACATAAAGAGTTTAGTAACATTGCAATCCAATACGTACGCTTTAACTGCTGTAGCTGCGTATTTTCTAATATTTCGTAGTTGTTGCATTATTTTTATAGGCGCATTAGAAGTAGACATTAGAATGTTGCCTACGTGAAAGCCCAGCAATGCATTTGCACTATCAGCTAAGAGATTTTAAGCATAATAAAAATATGGAATATTTTAACATATAGCAGTATTCCTTGAATATGGGTTTCTGAAGTAGATGTGATATATACTTAAATGGGCTCAAAACAGCTACAGCAATACAGTTTCCCTATGCCTAGTATGCGAAAGAATTTCGCTGTAAAATAAGCTTCCCGCAAGAATGTTTGAAATGCGGCATTTGGAAGCAGAGTTATTTGCAATCAATGTTTGAATATCTGCGCCTTCGCGGCTTTCTTCGTCCTTTTAACGCGCGCCAAGGCTGGCCCTCCCCCACGGGCCTCGCCCACTGACACGTCACAACTGACGCTGAAAATAACAGCTTGAAGGGCTAGTTGGTGCTGCATTATGAGTTATGCGTCGCGTTATTTAATGATATGCAGCTAACCAGGTTGGCAAAGGGGATCAGTGATTGCAAGAAGGCTTGCATGGATGTGTTTTTCACTGTTAAGACTCGTAAACAGGACTCGCCTTTATTATGTATTGTGAGTGAACGTGATGCGCGGCAACAGCAGATCAGCCGGTATCTTAAACATTTAAAAGGTGTCCGCGTGTGTTGTGTCTCTTCGTATGTGCTTGTATTTGTTTCGCCCCATTTCCGGGTATTATGCAGCACAAACTAGCCACTCAAGCTGTTATTTTGAGGTCCCTTTCTTGTACTGTTGGCCATTTTATGTGTTCTCATTTTACCTACGCTCAAGTGCATGTGCTCATCGCTCGGATCGCTTCTTCGACATGCGGGGCAAGATGCATTACCTTCTGTTTGCAAAAGGGATTGGTTCCAGCAGAAGTGAGTGGTTTTTTCGGTGTGATTCAGCGGTCTGTTGGTCACGTTAGGAGGATTTGCCGAATTTTGAAAACAGAGTTACGGAGGCAAATTCAGATTTTTAAAGATTGGATTCGTATTATATGTTGCGCATTACACCCTGCGAGGGCTGCGGAAAGAAATTTTAAGGAAACATGGCGTCTAGGGACCCAGACAACAGAGTATTTGTGGCTACGTTATGTGGCCTTGTTGCCAAGAAAAATGGAATAGTGTAATGCAAAGTCTAGACAGCTGGTCGTCTTGGGATGTATCTCTATACCAGAAGAAGTTGCTGATATTCTAAATAAGGGCCCGAAATATAGTGTGCTGCCCAAGATTCCAGCTTGTGAGCTTCTGTCCTTGAACAGAAAGATAGCAGATAAAGCTGGTGAAGATCGGGACCGATGCTTACTGGATGGGCTTGATGGTATCCTGAGGGCGTCTTGGAGGAAGGACATTGTGCCGAAGGAATGTACTGCAGAAATGGTGACGTTTTTTGAAAGGAATAGTCTGTGATTACTTCAAACGGACAAAAAGGGGGTTTTGCTGTGCTACCGGCTGGACTCTTTGAAGAGAAGACGACAATTGAAATTGAGAAACATTTTGTTAAAGTGAAGAAGAAAGAACAAACGCTTTTGCGTTATGTAATGATATGCAGCTAACCAGGTTGGGAAAGGGGATCAGTGATTGCAAGAAGGCTTGCTTGGGGGTGTTTTTTACTGTTAAGAGTCATAAACCGGACTTGCCTTTAGATGTATTGTGAGTGAGCATGATGCGTGGCAACAGCAGATCATCCGGTATCTTCTTAAACATTTAAAAGGTGTGCGCGTGTGTTTGGTCTCTTCGCACGTGTTTGTGTTTGTTGCGCCACATTTCTGGGTATTACACAACTGACGCATTTGTGCTTTTACTTTTTTGCTTAGCGCCGCACGCCGCAACTTCCGTTTTGGCGCACTTACTTGCCGACGCGCCGCCGAGGCCCTATCTCGCCTGCTCCTTCATCGTCATCGCCCTTCGGTTCAACTCGAATGTTTGTTCCCACGCCCCACGCTGTACATCCTTGGAGTGGACCTCACCCTCGATTTTGTGTTACGTCCTGTGCGCGACGGGCGAAGGATAGCTTTGGGCTAGACTGGCCACTCTCTTGAGTTCGCGAAGGCAGTTATCTAAATGCTGAATTGTTGTTTTGATGGGACATGAGTGGGAGGTTGCTACACTGTGATATCCCTGGCTGCGAAGGTATTGCTAGTGACGGCAGACTGACCATATCCTACAATGTGAACAGGTAAGTATAGGAGAGGTAAGGTATGCTGCAATATGAAAATTTGCAAGCTGCAATTTCTATAACTGTGTGAAGTAAGCTGCAGTGCCCAATAGCGCGAGCATGGAGCCTGGCCTCAACTTAACGAGTCTCTGTGATGTCTTTAACAAAAGACGACAATATCTGCATATTATTATGCGAAATTATTTTCAACCTCACCAAGAGTGTCCTTGGCAAGTGGTGCTTGCATGTCTCTACCTAAAAAGAATCGAACTATTCATTATACAATACAAAAAAATTAATTACAATATGTTTCATCGTAGTGAACCATTGGGAAGAGGTACATTTCCTGACATGTATTTGATATGTAATGAGTTTTTAATTTCATCTATCTACAGACCGCCACCCAGCTATCCAGACATATTGCAACAGCAGATCGCACATACAGCTCTACTTTGATGCCTGGCACATTACTAAAGATGTGTGCCGTTGCTTGCTTTAATAATTAGGGTGCACAAATGGTCATAACATTACTCTGCACTCGATTTAAGAAGTTGAAAGCTGTGAGCAGGTCGAAGGTCTGTGAAGCAATAGAATCGTGAATCGAGACAATCACAAGTCATGTTTACTATGTTGCTGCCCTGGGCCAGGGGGATGATGACCTGATGATCTCGCATGTGGTGCAGCCTGTTGAACAACATATGTGATAAGCATGATGGCCATGATGGACCATACAGCAAACGCCTGCATGAGCTGCTTGCAAACAAGCAATGCATGGGCAGAGGTAATCTGTTTTGTAAAGGTTTTTTGTAAAGTTTTCACTTTGATGTTGTTTGACAGGTGCACGGCTCACATTTGTGGCATTTGTCAACGAATGATAAATTTAAGGGATAGGTAATCCAAATAGAACTTCACTGAAAAAACTTTCACACATCCGCACATAACAGTAAGTTGACATATGACATAACCGAGAAAGAAACCCCAGAATGAACTGAAGAAACAAAATAATGTGAATGTGAGTGGTGAGACTGCAATATATTTTAATACTGAGGCAGCTTGGTTATACATGCAAGTATGGAACACAAATACAATGGGACTTTCCACACTGTCCTTTACTGACAATTTTAAAGGAGACAAAGTGCAGCATGTTTGCTCGACAACATCTCTTAGATTTCTTTTCACAGTAATATAGTAGTAAGAAACCTGGGGTCTTTTTATAAATATGCTGCTAAAACTGTTTTCATCTGCAATGCAGCAGCTGAAAGCATGCTTAGCATCTACGATTGACTAGAATACTACCAACACTGTAACTCATCAGGCAAATATACATTTATGTACATATCTTTAACAGATTCATGTGTTTTCAAGGAGCTTAACTCCATTCTCAATAGCTCCCGGATTTTGAATGACTTTCGACAACTGTCTCCCAAAGCCCAAACGTCTTCCCTTGAATCTTTTCACAACTTGGTCATCAGGTTTGCTCCCACATCAATTGCATACTCGGATGGCGGGATGCAAGTAAGGTAAGTTGAATGAAAGAGAAAACTAACACATTATGTTTCACTCCAGTGTGACTCTGCAGTCCAAAGTTTCTGCATGGCATGTGCAAACAATAAATCCTTGCATGGAGGTTTATAGTACGTAGCACTACTAGCCGCAATCCCGGGTTTTGTCGATGTCTGTCCGAAGCCGCGGGTCCACTGTCGCGGGGGAGATCCGAAGGGGCGGCCAAGGTTATTTGTGACGGTCGTGCAGGCGGCCGCACTTCGGAAGTGAACACATGGAAACGGGCGACGCCTTCGGTTCGGTCCTTCCGATTCTCGGAAAAGTCACGCTTCGACCGTACCGCGAAGGAGGCAAGCCAGAGCAGTTAAGAAGCAAAGCGTAGCGCAGTGGTTGTGGGTTTGGCGCTGACTGCTCTGTCTCTCGGTTTGAGGGGAAAGGGCGCGGAGGCCATAAATCGCGGCGAAACACGGGCTGGGGAGAATTGCGCGGCAGAGGGAGCTGCTGTCGGTATCAGGCTCGGGAAGGAGCCTGGACATGTCCTGTTGAAACCGCCGCCCGCGCGCAACCAACCAGAATGTTTGGGCCTTAGGTTTGTGTGTTGTTTGTTTTTGAAGTGCAACCGTCGGCGCTGTTTGTCTTTGCGACTGCTGGAAACCGCTTGCGTGAGCTGAGGGAAGATATTGAAGAGAGTGTAAATCGATGATGTGTGTGGTAATGCATAAAAGGTATAAAGATGATAAGCGGTGCTACGCACCTACTTCGTACTTGATTAACTATTCAAATCGGCCATATTTTTGTATGTGCATAATATTGTCATTATAAAAGAAACAGAGGCCAGAGGAAATAGAACACAGTGCGAAAACGAAAACCAGAATTTCATCTATGAAAGCTTGTGCTTCATTTACTCCATTTACTTTTGCTCCTTTTGATGCTTCAACTTGCTAAGCAGCCCATTGGAACTTGTAACTAAGCAGGTCGCTTTTAGTTCGTGCTATGAAAAAGCCCTGGAGGGCTGAAAAATTGCACTGTGACCAATTTCAAGCACCACAAAACAGTCTTTGTCATGGTGTAGTGCTGAGGTCTGGAGAAAGAGAAAACAAGTTCAAGTTTTTTTTAATGGGAGGAGGGAGCAGCAGCTGTGTTACTGGATGCGTTGGGTTCCTTTGTTTTATGAAAGTTGGGCTTGACTTTGCTCTACTTAGTGCAGTGCTTGATCTGGAGCTCTCATGTATTAGGCTAGGTAAAACGAGACTCTACAATTGTAATTCACAGGAATCGAATCCGGACATCTGCCAAAAAAGTGCCCGCCACGTAACTCAATCCCAACTTCTGCACAAAGTAGGCACCCCATGAGCTAGTTGCCACATCCTTCCTTCCTGATTGTAAATACACTGCTGTAAAATTAGGTGAACTTATCTTGTGTCTTTCTTTTCGAAACTTGGAACACTGCTATGTCAAAGCTAGTTTTCATACATTTGGAGGAGACTGCGGTGCGCACTTTTGACGTTCTAAGGATGCTTCATATAATATGATAAGAACATATTTGGTAGGATGGTCGCCCTGCCTATTTAACCTGTATGCTGAGTGCATCATGAGGGAGGCCGGTCTGGACGAGTCTTTAGCTGGAGAGAATATTGCTGGAAAACGTATCAACTACCTTATATATGCGGATGATACCACTTTAATGGCAGAAAGTGAAATGGAACTCAAGAGAGTTCTGATGCGCGTACAAGAAGAGAGTAAGAAGTTTGGGCTTAAACTGAACATTAAAAAGACAAAGATCATGGCGTCTTGCCCTATCAAGTCCTGGAGCATCAAGGGACAAGGAGCGGAAGCTGTGACAGATTTTCTCTTCTTCGTCTCCAAGATTACCCCGGAAGGCGACTGCAGCCATGAAACTAGTAGACACCTGCTTCTAGGTAGGAGAGCCATGGTTAGCCTTGATGCCTAATAAAGAGCAGAGATATTAGTCTGCCAACCAAGATCCGTATAACTCGTGCTATGGTCTTTCCAGTTGTGATGTATGGATGCAAGAGTTGGACTGTGAAGAAGGCTGACCGCCGAAGAATTGACGCGTTTGAATTGTGGTGCTAGTGGAGACTCTTGAGAGTTCCTTGGACTGCCAGAAGATCAAATCAGTTGATATTGTAGACCAGAAACCCTGACTGCTCATTGGACGGTCAAATTCGAAAGTTAAAGCTCAGCTCTGATGAGAAGAGAGGAGTCGCTGGAGAAACATTTGATGTTGGGAAAGGTTCGGGGTCACCGGTGAAGGGGCCGACAGCGAACGCGATGGTTAGGTTGCATCCTCGAGGCGCTGCAGATGAAGTTATGCGATGTTAGGAAGATAGTGAGAGACCGGAAAGCGTGGGGTGATATGTTCCATAGGGTCACGAAGAGTCCGACACGACTGAACGAGTGAACTGAACTGAGCTCTAGCCATTCATTTTTTTTTCATGGAAGGGGATTACAGAGACAGGAGGCTATAGACGTACTGCACAGGCCACCCAAGCGTCCTCATTGAAAGTGATTGCTGTTAGGTTAGAATAGGCAGATGAAATGCCCCAGGTAGCACAAAGTGGGCAATGAAGGGTGGGCCCTGGTGGGTTCGATGTAGGCAATGCAGGACATCCCTGGTGGGCTCAATGTGAGAGGGGCCGCCGTAGGCCTGAAGGGGGCTGTAGGCAAAGCCCCGATGTGCCCCACTAGGGACCGATGCAGGCAGACCTTGCGGGGCTGCCCACATTTTTCCGCATTGCCAAAAGGGCACATCCCGCCAAATCCCCCCGATGGTCCTACTTTGGACAGATTCGGGCAGCCGCTCTTGATGAACATTCATTTTTTAATTCGGTTAGCCCCTCAAATAATGACATAGGACCGATGCGGGTTCTATAGTGCAAGCCGCACTTGGGCTTGCCCACATGATTCTCATAGGGGTCCGACGCAGGAAATTGATGGGAAGCCGCTGTCCAAGTTTTCCCAATCATTATCTATGCACATACTTAAGTAATTATTTTATGCATGTCTGTCCCTTATAAACAGCCACAATAAATTTTACAATAATTCTTAACATTAATCAAGCCTAAATGACTTCGTGTACATCTTGTGCAGGCTATGCAGATGTGTGTTCTGAACGGTAATTTTGTGCTGTGTTGCAGGCTATCCACAGCAGCCACGTGAGGAGCAACAGTTAGCAATCAGTATGTTTTAGTATTCTTAGCGCAATTTGCATGAGCGCTAGAGCTAAAGCCACGTAATATTTGTAACCGACTAAACATAGCAACAACTGTTATAAAAATCATATAATATAGGTCAGCATCTCATACAAATAAAGGTTGGCAAGAATCATTACACAAATGCACGCACCCCTTCTAGCCCCGTTGCGGCCAATGTGGGACCTACAGCGGTTTTGTGTGGGCAGCCCCAATTGGTCCGGGTGTTGTTTTTGAACCTAAAGCCCGCTTGCTGTTTCACGTGCCTTCCGATCTCCCACAAGAGGCCGATTTTGGCATTATGCAGGCCTGCCCGCCTTCTAGCCCTATTACGGCCCATGTGGAATTTAAAGCAGTTGTGTGTGGGCAGCCCCAATTGGGCTGGGTGTTGTTTTTGAACCTAAAACCCACCTGCGGTTGCACGTACCTTCACATTCCCCACAAGGGACCAATTTTGGTTTCCACGCGGGCACGCCCGCCTTCCAGTCCCATTCAGCCTATGTGGGACCTAAAGCGGTTTAGCTTAGGCTGCCTCATTTGGGCTTCACGAGGACTTGCCCAAATTGAGCTCTTATTCATATTTCAACTGCCCTCAAGTAACCCTCAAGGGGCCGATTGGGGCAGCATGTGGGCATGTCTATTTTTTTGCCCCACTTCGGCCGATGTGGGTCCCACAAAGATTTTGGGGGCGGCCTCATTTCGGAACTATGAGGGCTTTCCCATAAAGAGGTTGGATTGCCCTTAAATATCAGACATAGGACCCTTGCGGTCTGGATGTAGGAATGTGCTCTACATTAGCCTGAGCAACGCCGCTATGGGACCCATGCGGAAGGAACAGGGGCAAGCCCAAATGGGACTTTCCCAGATTTGCCCCATCGGGGACCGATGCAGGTTTTATGATGGCTGCCCCAACCCCACTTGCCTACATCGGGCCTACTGGGGCCCCCCATTTTGTGCTAAGGCTGCCTCATTTGGGCTTCAGGAGGGCTTGCCCAAATTGAGCTCTTGTTCATATTTCACCTGCCCTCAAGTAACCTACAAGGGGCCGATTGGGGCAGCATGTGGGCACGTCAATTTTTTTTCCCATATACGGCCAATGTAGGTCCCACAAAGCTGAAGCGCAGTTTCATATGACTTTTTCTGTCGGAGTGAGTGCAGTCTTCTACCCATGTGTCTGTGTTTCGCTTCTGATTGCGGCCAACCAAAAGTGCACGCAAAACATGTTGCTGAAAGTTTATCGCGGCAACTCCACATGGAGTGCGACCGCCCGCCAGCTCTTCAAGTATTGCATCAAAGCTGCCGCATGAAACAAAAAGTAGGAAAGGCAGAGCAACTGTGGGTTCAAGGTGTGTGCAAGGCTAGATTGCGAATAAATGTGCCGATCATAGTTGCTAAGCTTCTTGAGGTCAATCTGGAGGTAAATGGAAGTATTTAAAGTGAGCCGACTTCACAAGTGACCATGTCATATCTCTCTTTTCACAGGCTCGCCGTTCGCCATCCGTATGCTACGCAGTTTGCAAGACAACCGTGTAATTACGCTGATTATTATTATGTGCGCGAAATAATACCTTGTTCTTAGCGGTATTTACACTGCTGAGCGACTAAGAAAACGAAGCGCTTCGCTGCGGAGAGAATATTTTTTTTAATAACGTTGTGTACTGCCTCAGGGCATAATGAAATATGCTCTAGGACGTATGTAGAGAAATGCTGTAGGCCTTCTCGAAATAAAGTTGTTTTCTTTGTTTCTTCTGTGCCTGCTCATCACTGCAAGTCATGTGAAACCTTGCAAGGGGCAGATACAGCATGCGTATCCTAATACGTGTTTACCGCAGTGGCATGCATCTCTCCGGCTCAAGCTCCAAGTCGTTTGGGAGGAAACTGCACACGGGACTGATATTGCGGCAACTTTTATTTGCTCGTAGTAAGTCAGGCAAGGGTGCTTAATTCGTTGCTGCTGTGTACAATGCGAACCCGCAATTTGCGCCAGT
Organism: Amblyomma maculatum; assembly: GCA_023969395.1. Taxonomy (NCBI): domain Eukaryota; kingdom Metazoa; phylum Arthropoda; class Arachnida; order Ixodida; family Ixodidae; genus Amblyomma; species Amblyomma maculatum. The sequence goes on from JAJIZL010029355.1 coordinate 75,097, forward strand.
ATCAGGGGCCGAAAACTGCCAATGCTGGCATACGATACCGCGGACTCGCGCATCACGCCCGGCCGAGGCAGGTAGGTATAGTTGTTTTAGCTAATTTACTACAAGACAAAAAAGACGCTTGGCCAGCGTCACGACCCTTTAACCCGTCGTTTGCCGGCTTCCTAATAAAGTTATACATAAATAAGACAAACGTTTACCGCTACAAACTTACTACGTACCAAAATGAGTTTGACGCAATCAAGTCAACAGTTGAGACGGTAGGAGTTTAAAAGCCGCAACAGTAATGACGCATCACAACAATGAGCAACTCATTGCACCTGTGAAACCGCCGTTTATCTGTGCGCTATATTCAGGTTAGTAAAAACATTGCTTACCAGTGTATGTTGTCGCCTTGACTCGATCAGAGGTACGTATTTTGCTTTCATTGGGACGGAGCGGTTGCCTCCGACATTTTGCTGCACTACGTACAGCGCGGTGCACTGGGGCACGGCATTTAAGGCACCGACCTAATGCTGGAGACCGGGAAGACAAAACGTTCTAATTTTATTTCCTGATAACTAAAAGTTAAGCATATAATAATTATTTTGGAATAAGTGGTAGTTTAATGCCTGCGTGACATCGCAAAGAAGCAGACCAGTAGTCGTTCGAAAACGCATGTACTTAGTAGCGTTGTACAGAGGAGAAGGAGGACTGCGAAAGTCGAAGGAAAGAGAGCGCCAACTTTCGAACAGATTGCGCGAACTGTAATGCGCGTAGACGTGTTTTATTACGTTCAAATGTATATCGCAGCATAATCTAGAGACTTACATAGTTAGTGAGGTGTTTGTGGGCCGCTTTAATATCACAGAATAGAGCATAAATAAGGCAAAATATGTCTGGAATAGTAGCCACCTCTCATGACAAAGGTAACCAATTTTCGCTGAAGTTGGCAACACCTTTGCATATACGGTTTGTGATGGAACAATCTTCAAAGAACGAACTCAGAGTTACGCTTATAATGGTTATAATGACTGGGCGGCACAGGTTCTTGTAGATCTTTTTGATCTCCATTGTTTAATGGCGTGAATTTTTTAAAGCTGATTTCTAGTTACACCGTATTTATAATGTGACCCATCCCACCCTTGGTAACCAGGTGAGCAATAAACCAATTGGAGAGACATGTTACCAATAATATTGTTCACGCCAGTCTGGTAGCCCCAGATCTAGCAAGCCTTCCAACAGCTTACAAATTGTGGAAGTAAGCTCGATTGGGCAATGGTTGCCAGCCTATTTTGGAGGCTTCGCAGGCTCATGTATTTGTACCATATCAGCTTGTTACGAGGTGGTTGGGATATCGTTCGAAATCTGAACTTTGTTCATAGCTTCAAATAGCCGCTCTAACCTGGCACTTCAATACTCTAAAAAGCATCGTATGCACGTAAATTAAGGCGCCAACAACTGACCGGTATTGTTGGTCCAATGGTTTGAAAGATTTGCAGTTGGATTTCCCCTGTATCCCTTGACTATAGTGATGAAGTCATTTAGTGACATTCAGAACAAACCCCACTATTTGACCAAGCAGTGGCAGTTTGGTCATACAACAATGAGCAACGTGCCTCGGTGGCCCAACCGGCTAGTTTTCGGCTCCCTGGGGCAAGGCGTCCACCGCACCATCATGCGAGGGCAGGAGAGTGAGACGAAAAGGGTGATCCCACCTTCGGTATCGGGGGCCTGGACAGTTCGGTGCAAACTCTTCCTCAATAAATGCTGCTACACTACATTTTCCTACACAGTAGAGGAGCGATAACATGAAGTTTTATACGCGGTATAAATGTACACCGGCCGAATTATAACATTCCTGGTGTATGTGAACAAAGTGAGCCCTCCCTCCTTGCTGTAGTCGGGTGTGTTATTAGTTTACTGACGCATTTAGCCTGAGACAAGAATTACATTTCCTCAGGGGACGTGGACTAGAAGAGACTCTACTTATTACCATTTTTGCACCAAGATGCTAGGGAAACTTCTCTTTCGGGTTTAAATGTAGCTAGCTACCTGAATGGCGGCTTTAAGCATTAGGCATTTGTTTTCTTCTGAAGTAATCTTCATGCAGGAAGTTTACCTATGTGCAGTCGAATGTCCATCCCACGTGCATTGCTCAGGAAACACAAGCACTGAAATTCTAGCAAGCTGCAATGACGCGTCAAAGGTACGTTCATATATATATATATAAGCAGATAAATGAAGGGGAAATGAGGGTGCTCGTTATAATACATGAAGGAAAGAAGCCAACAGTCGGCGAGGCCAAGGAAAGCGTTGGAGATTGTACTTTGTCTTTTTTTTTAACTTCGATAATCACATAAATTAGTAATGTAATCTGTTCAGGAGAAAGGTAATTAAACACAAAGTAGAAGAAAAAACAACGTGCCGATGGTGGGATCCGAACCCACGACCTCCGAATATCGCGTCCGGTGATTATCGAAGTAAAAAAAAAAAAGACAAAGTACAATCCCCAACGCTTTCCTTGGCCTCGCCGACTGTTGGCTTCTTTCCTTCACACATATATATATATATATATATATATATATATATTTCGCGCTAGGTTAGCAGTGAGCACCTGGATGAGTGGTTGCAGTTTCTCTGCGACGAAGTGGAACAGTTCTGCAGGACACAACATTGCAGGTACCTGTGGGTCAGAAAGGATATCGATATGGGAACAAATAATTGAGATGGAGCAGTTTAGTGCACAGAATTGAGACACGACACTCGAACAAGCTAAGCCCTTCTTTGGAGAGAAGCGGACCTGTTCATCTAGAACTGCCAGCGCTTGAACTGTCACTATACACTACGTCCCGCACCTATGTATCAAGCTTCCACTACCTTGTGTGTAAAAAGGATAAGATACATGGCACCACGTCCGGATCAACGGTCCAGACGACTTAACGCTGAAGGACCTAATGAAATGTCAGATAAACTTGTGCATTGGTGGCAGCCGTATCAGTGGCCAGTAATGTTTTCAGTTATGAGAGGCAGTGAGCGTTGTAGAAGGAGCTCACCTAAATGGCTATGTTTAAGGTGCGCGGTGTATAGCGAAACCATTAAATCCAGTTATTCCGAGTCGAGAGAAGGTTGGAGGAGACGACGTGACAAAGTTGCGACATGAGATCACCACCACTTACTGTACTTTTTATCCAAGAATTACCCCACATAGCCCAAAGACAATATACCTTAGGTTTGAAGGCCTCGCCTTCCAAAACGGGTCCGCGAGCCATGGTCCCGCCCGACGAGTGACAAATCCAGCCTCTTAAAAACACCGGTTTATTCCGGATAAACAAAAAAAAAACAAAACAGAGCAACATAAGGCGCTACTGCGCTGAGAACAGGCTGTTCTTGCGCGCGACAATAGAACAACGGAAAGCGGCAAGAATGTCAGGGCCTTACCGCGACGAAACACACACTGCGGAGCGAATAAAACGAGCAATCGGGCCAAAGCGCTAACGGCGACACAAGAAAGATTGCCCCTCGCGGCACAGCAACTCACAGAAATACGCCTAGGCTGTTCCTGCAGTCACTGCTTCCATCTTCGCGTCGGCGATCTTCTTTCGGTCGTCCGTGCACACCCTGCTGGCCCATGACGCTCGCCGGTTGCCCCGCGCCGGCCTTTCCGCCGGCGCATAAAAGCCCCGCGCCTCGCTTCTGACGCGCTTATCTACCTTCGTCTGCCGCCGCTAACATCACGCCCCCCAAGATTATCTGCTTGCTCATGCGCACCCGCGCTGCCCGTGCAAACACAATACAAATAGAAAGACGCGCGCGCGGTTTAAAAGACCTAAAGGGGCTCCGGAGCCCCACAGGTTACAGCATGCAAAAAAAAAAAAAAACACCCATCACCATTTGCAGGCCACATTTGTGATTCCAAACAGTTCTACTGTTGCGTAGTTTTAACAAAAATGATTACGCTTACAAGTTCCTCCTGACCAGCGCTCTCGAATTTAGAGGAATAATTCTGTCGTTTAGAAACACAAAATATTTTTTTAAATAACGTGCTCGACTAACGGCTGTTTTTCGATAAATGTTCGGTAAAAACTTTAGTATCAACTTCCCTATACGAGAAGAAAGCTTTTCTATTTGCAAGTAATTTTCATTGCAGTACAATTCTCTTCTTCTCCGTACCTGTGCAAGACCAACTTTGGTATATAAGAGAAATGCGCAACAACTTAAACAGGACACAGGAACAAACACACACAACAGTTCACGAGCGCAACTACCAACTGTTTAATAGGGTGAATCAACAACAGCATATATACAGACAGGCAGAGCATGCTTAAAGGTCGAGCAGGCACACATCACAAACACCGCAATTTTACACAAACGAATCAAGATATGAAAATTCAGCATCATAGATCTGCTACGAAGCATCACTTACGCAGCGATCAGAGAGTTTCTTGACATGGAAGGCCTCCAAGACAAGCCGGACATTCACATTGGTACTCCTGCCTAGAATCTTTGTCATCGCAAATCTTGCCCTACACGTGCTAATGCAGGAAGAAATGTGCCTTACAAGGTTTGAATTTTTATCATTATTGTCTACATTTTTTGTATGCTCCCGTAGCCGGTCATTAATGCAGCAGCTAGTTTCGCCTACATAGGAAGAGCCATAAAAAAGGGGCAAGCTGTATACCACTCCTCTGGCGCACTTAACATAGGAGGTGCCATGCCTTTTTTTTCAACCCCTTTCACAAACGCCAGACATGCGGCAGCAAAGCTTTGATAGCTTGTTGGGGGCTGAGGACACCAAAGGTACATGGTGTCTACCGGCCACTTTCTTCAGGTTATGAGACACCTGGTGTACATAGGGAACCACAACCGGCTTTGAAACCGAGTAGTCAGGTCTTTTTTGGGCGCCTTTTTGTTTCTGCAGGAGGGTTTTAGCGACGGCAGATATGACCAGACCAGGGAAGCCTACCGCCAAGAGGCGGGAAACCTGATATTTGAGACTATCCTACATGCTATGAGGGCACGACTTGTGAAGCGCCGACTCCAAACAGAAAGACGCAATGGCTCTTTTCACAATCTTGGAGTGTGAGGAGTCGTATCTCACTAGCTCCTTGTTAGCACGGGGGGAATACATATGGCAAACGTGGTTGCCCCAGAATGTAAGGTTGAGGTCCAAAAAACGGAACTCATGATTAATCGGGAGTTCATGTGTAAAAACCAACCCTCGTCCCAATTGATTAAAAGTAGTTAAATCTGTGAAACAATCTGGTCAAGGGATGTAAACGTCCCAGACTTTGAAAGGATTAAAAAATCGTCAACCTATCTAAAACCTTTTGAAACCGGGCCGTCACTTAGGGTTAGGTGCAATGAGTGGTCAATATAAGATAAAAAAGATGTCGCATAAAATGGGTGCAACACATGAACCTATGCAGATGCCTTTGCGCTGCAGATAAAACTGGTTGTCATGAAAGATAAAGGTAACATGCAGGTAATACTCTAACAGCTTTATGAAATTATCAGTAGAAATGCCGGCTATGTTCTGGAATGCCCCCGCCCCCGAGCTTTCGATACAATCTCTAACAGAGGCCAACAATTCAGCATGTGGGACAGAATAAAACAAATCTTGAATATCCACGGAGAAGGCAGAATCCATCTCATCGCTATTTTGTAGAAACTCGGCAACATCAGCTTACTTTTTTACCAAGAACGGATCGTTAAAGGAAAGGCATTTAAGCTTAGCAAGAAGGAATCGGCTGACTTGGCATTGCCAGGATCCCTTCTCACTTACAATAGTCCTAAACGGAAGATCAGGTTTGTGCGTTTTTGCTGTAAAAAATACTGACAAAGAATTCTTAGAACTGGCATTGATTGCATTTGCTAAAGACGTCAGTTGCAAGCTCCTACAAAAGTCAATAAATTTGGTTTTCAGTCTCACTTCGCTTTTTCTAATGGGTACAAAGTTTTTGCGAACCGCCTCGAGTGCTTTTTCTTGAAAGAAGTCATTAGGTAAAACTACAAATCTGCCATCTTTGTCGGATTGCAATAAGCGCAAATCACGACTTTTGAAATAGTGCACAACAGAATTAACGTCCAAAGAGCCCTTCTTACAAGAGCGATAGCTGCACACCTTTTTAGGCTGTCCACACCTTCTAGGAGGCACCGCTCCTTGTCCTCATCGTTGGTCTTTGAGGCAATATTCCTGTTTATGGCGAGGAGCTCATGCGCAGGTACCTGGAGTTGGATGCCAAACTTGGGGCCTTTTTCCAGGACGGATGAAATCTTCTCTGGGACAGAAGTACCTCCAGCGAAAACCACGCGATGATTGTTGTCATGGCTTCTTTTCTTACCGCAGAAGGCAAGAAGGTAGGTAAGGTCCGCTTTCCTTCGATGAGGTGCGTCGCTAACTTCTTGAGGTCAGCTAGCTTCTTCTTAGCGAACCATTCAAGGAACCGTTTTTGGAAGACGACCCACATCCATTCATGGTAGAGCCTAATCTGGCGCCAAAGCTCCGACCGAAGAATCTTCACAATTCTTTTTACATGGCCCCACGAAGTTTGAACGGGGCGTGCAAGTGCAATACGTTTGCCATATGTATTCCCCCCGTGGTAACAATGAGCTACTGAGATACGACTCCTCACACTCCAAGGTTGTGAAAAGAGCCATTACGTCTCTCTGTTTGGAGTCGGCGCTTCCCAAGTCGTGCCCTCATAGGTTGCAGGATAGTCTCGATTATCAGGTTTCCCGCCTCTTGGCGGTAGGATTCCCTGGTCCGGTCATATCTGCCGTCGCTGAAACCCTCCTGTAGAAACAAAAAGGCGCCCAAAAAAGACCTGACTACTCGGCCTCATAGCCGGTTGTGGTTCCCTATGTGCACCAAGTGTCTCATAACCTGAAGAAAGTGGCCGGTAGACACCATGTACCTTTGGTGTTCTTAGCCCCCAACAAGCTATCAAAGCTTTGCTGCCGCATTTCTGGCGTTTGTGAAAGGGGTTGCAAGAAGAATGGCATGGCACCGTCTATGTTAAGTGGGCCACAGGAGTGGTATGCAGCTTGCCCCTTTTTTGTGGCTCTTCCTATGTAGGCGAAACTAGCCGTTGCATTAATGACCGGCTACGGGAGCATGCAAAAAATGTAGACAATAATGATAAAAATTCAAACCTTGTAAGGCACATTTCTTCCTGCATTAGCACGTGTAGGGCAAGATTTGAAATAACAAAGATTCTAGGCGGGAGTACCAATGTGAATGTCCGGCTTGTCTTGGAGACCTTCCATGTCAAGAAAATATCTGATCGCTGCGTAAGTGATGCTTCGTTGCAGATCTATGATGCTGAATTTTCATATCTTGATTCGTTTGTGTAAAAATGCCGTGTTTGAGATGTGTGTGCCTGCTCTACCTTTATGCATGCTCTGCCTGTCTGTATATATGCTGTTGTTGATTCGCCCTATTAAACAGTTGGTAGTTGCGCTCGTGAACTATTATGTGTGTTTCTTCCTGTGTCCTGTTTAAGTTGTTGCGCATTTCTCTTATATACTATGCAGAACCAACTAGCCCGACAACACGCTCTTCTGGACTGTAATTCTAGTACAGCGGGCCCTTCCTTTCGTACCCCACCCCTTCATCCTTCCTTTTGGATCACCTAGTGCGGCACATCGTCACTTCAACGTGTCTAGCAAGACCGTATGCCTTCTGCCTCAGGAAGGGGGTCATCCCTGTGCGTGCTAGTGCACTTGCAGGCCCGTTCAACCTTCGTGGGGCCATGTAAAAAGAATTGTGAAAATTCTTCGGTCGGAGCATTGGCGCCAGATTAGGCTCTACCATGACTGGATGTGGGTCGTCTGCCAAAAACGGTTCCCTGAATGGTTCGCCAAGAAGAAGCTAGCTGACCTCAAGAAGATAGCGACGCACCTCATCGAACAACAATGGAGAGTGGACCTATACCTACCTTCTTGCCTTCTGCGGTGAGAAAAGAAGCCATGACAACAAGGATCGCGTGGTTTTCGCTGGAGGTACTTCTGTCCCAGAGAAGATTTCATCCGTCCTGGAAAAAGGCCCCAAGTTTGGCATCCAACTCCAGGTACCTGCGCATGAGCTCCTCGCCATAAACAGGAATATTGCCTCAAAGACCAACGATGAGGACAAGGAGCGGTGCCTCCTAGAAGGTGTGGACAGCCTAAAAAGGTGTGCAGCTATCGCTCTTGTAAGAAGGGCTGTTTAGACGTTAATTCTATTGTGCACTATTTGAAAAGTCGTGATTTGCGCTTACTGCAATCCGACAAAGATGGCAGATTTGTAGTTTCACCTAATGACTTCTTTCAAGAAAAAGCACTCGAGGCGATAAAAAGCTGCGCTAATAAGACACGGACGAAGGACAGGTAGGACGCACACAAACGCAGACTGACAACTTTATTTCGCGAAGGAAACCAAGGCATATATACGCGATCTCCGCTACTATCTAATCACAAAAAACAGCAAGCGAAGAAGTGACGTGCACTAAAAACACAACATATCAAATTCTGCTGCAGAGATGATAAACTTAACTAGGGCCGGCCCACGAAGTAAACCAAAAATCTTCCAGTCTAATGGATTATCAGCACAATCATCAAATGGTAATGCACAGTGATGCAAGTCAAAACCCATAGTACAACAGACCACTATCTTCAGGCTGGACAACGAAACATGGTATAAAACCAGGTCACACAAGCAGCTTATACAAGCCTCGTCAGAAACAAGAAATGCAGTGAAAAAAGGCACCAAGTCAGGCTAAAACCAATTGTCTAACATTAATACCAGCCACAACAACAACCCTAACAACAAAACAAATATCGCGAAGCTATGACATCCGACCAACACGCAGCTCACGACGCAGACATATGAAAAGGCAAAAGCAGAACCTATACATGACCGTCTAAAAACTTAATTTCATTTTTTTCCGACAATGAAATAGAGGGCTTGCTGACGCAAACGCTTGTGGTGCTGATGAAGAAGGTTTCATTTATTAGGCGCTCCCATTTGTCTTTCGACCTGGCCAGAAACTTCGTCCTCTCAATGTCAGGCACGCATTCCCGTTTGTTTCATTTTCTTGCAGTCAGCACAGTGCTCGGCCAAAAACCCTCTTTCATTTTTCTCTACATTCAACTTGTGCTCTTTTTCTCTTTCATTAAAGCATCTGCCGGTTTGGCCTATGTAAACTTTTCCACAACTTAGGGGAATGCGGTAAACTACTCCAGAAGCACATTCAATGAATTTCCTTTGATGTTTCATAATGCAGGGAGGCTTTCTATTCTCTTTCATCATCGCACACACCTTCGAGAGTTGGCAAGGTGCGGAGAAAACGATGTTGACGCCGCCTTTCTTCTCAATTCTCTTGACGTTGTGCGAAAATTTATGAAAATACGGGATAACGTTGATCTTCACTGACTGCTCTTCTTCAGTACTTTTGTTGCCAGACTTCATTTTCTGTAGCAGTTTCTCGCACACGCTCAAAATGATATGCGGAGGATATCCAGCAGCTCGCAAACGCTGAAGCTGATGCTGGAAACTTTCTTCAGCCATTTGGGCGCATGACTTTTCCAGGGCCGGCGTGAGGCACAGCGAAATGATGCCTCTCTTGGCCAGCTTTGAATGGGCACTGCTATATGGAAGCAGCGCTTTTCTCGACTTAGGTCTGAAGGACCAACATAAACATTCTTCCCCTATGTGCAAAACTAAGTCCAGGAACTGAAGCTGTCCCTCTAAAGGAAACTCGCTGGTGAACCGGAGCCCGCCGGAAACACTTGAAAAAGTAGACAGGACCATCGCAGCCATATCGTGGATGTTGCCGATCGCAGGAGCACTAAGAAAACCACATAATCATAAACATATCGGCACACACAAATCACACCCAAATCTTGCAACTTCCCTTGTAAGCGCCTGTCAAAGGAAGCCAGAAATATATCGCTTAGAGCGGGAGCTATGCTTGACCTTATGCAAATTCCAGTATTTTTAAGTGTGGTACTGTCCGTTGTGGTGGATGGCTGAAGACTTGAGATAAAAATTTAAAATTTAAAAGTTCTAGTAAATTGCCTGTGATGAGACCGTGTCTTATTAGCGCAGCTTTTTATTGCATTGAACTATGAACCAACTAGCCCGACAAATTTTACTCGAGGCGGTTCGCAAAGACTTTGTACCCGTTAAAAAAAGCGAAGTGAGAGTGAAAACCAAATTTATTGACTTTTGTAGGTGCTTGCAACTGACGTCTTTAGCAAATGCAATCAATGCCAGTTCTAAGAATTCTTTGTCAGTACTTTTTACAGCAAAAACGCACAAACCTGATCTTCCGTTTAGGACTATTGTAAGTGAGAAGGGATCCTGGCAATAACAAGTCAGCCGATTCCTTCTTGCTAATCTTAAATGCCTTTCCTTTAACGATCCGTTCTTGGTAAAAAAGTCAGCTGATGATGCCGAGTTTCTGCAAAATAGCGATCAGATAGGTTCTGCCTTCTCCGTGGATATTCAAGATTTGTTTTATTCTGTCCCACATGCTGAATTGTTGGCCTCTGTTAGAGATTGTATCGAAAGCTCGGGAGCGGTGGCATTCCAGAACATAGCTGGCATTTCTACAGATAATTTCATAAAGCTTTTAGAGTATTACCTGCATGTTATCTTTATCTTCCATGACAACCAGTTTTATCTGCAGCGCAAAGGCATCTGCATAGGTTCATGTGTTGCACCCATTTTATGCGACATCTTTTTTATCTTATATCGACCACTCATTGCAACTAACCCTAAGTGACAGCCCGGTTTTAAAAGTTTTATAGATATGTTGACGATTTTTTAATCCTTTTAAAGTCTGGGACCTTTACATCACTTGACCAGTTTGTTTCACATATTTTAACTACTTTTAATCAATTGGGACGAGGGTTGGTTTTTACACATGAACTCCCAGTTAATTATGAGTTACGTTTTTTGGACCTCAAACATATGTTCTGGGGCAACCACGTTTGCCATATGTATTCCCCCCGTGCTAACAAGGAGCTACTGAGATACGACTCCTCACACTCCAAGGTTGTGAAAAGAGCCATTGCGTCTCTCTGTTCGGAGTCGGCGCTTCAGAAGTCATGCCCTCATAGCATGCAGGATAGTCTCGATTATCAGGTTTCCCGCCTCTTGGCGGTAGGCTTCCCTGGTCCGGTCATATCTGCCGTCGCTAAAACCCTCCTGCAGAAACAAAAAGGCGCCCAAAAAGGACCTGACTACTCGGCTTCAAAGCCGGTTGTGGTTCCCTATGTGCACCAGGTGTCTCATAACCTGAAGAAAGTGGCCGGTAGACAGCATGTACCTTTGGTGTTCTCAGCCCCCAACAAGCTATCAAAGGTTTGCTGCCGCATTTCTGGCGTTTGTGAAAGGGGTTGCAAAAAAGGCATGGCACCTCCTATGTTAAGTGCGCCACAGGAGTGGTATACAGCTTGCCCCTTTCTTGTGGCTTTTCCTATGTAAGCAAAACTGGCCGTTGCATTAATGATCGGCTACGGGAGCATGCAAAAAATGTAGACAATAATGATAAAAATTCAAACCTTGTAAGGCACATTTCTTCCTGCATTAGCACGTGTAGGGCAAAATTTGCGATGACAAAGATTCTAGGCAGGAGTACCAATGTGAATGTCCGGCTTGTCTTGGAGGCCTTCCATGTCAAGAAACTCTCTGATCGCTGCGTAAGTGATGCTTCGTAGCAGATCTATGATGCTGAATTTTCATATCTTGATTCGTTTGTGTAAAATTGCGGTGTTTGTGATGTGTGCCTGCTCGACCTTTAAGCATGCTCTGCCTGTCTGTATATATGCTGTTGTTGATTCACCCTATTAAACAGTTGGTAGTTGCGCTCGTGGACTGTTGTGTGTGTTTCTTCCTGTGTCCGGTTTAAGTTGTTGCGCATTTCTCTTATATACTAAGCAGAACCAACTAGCCCGACAACACGCTCTTCTGAAGACCAACCTTGCCTGTCGAATTTCCATTTTCTCTTGTTTGTCGAGTAATAATTGCTGCCAGGGGTTCCATACGATACAGTCTTAATCTATAATAGGTCCGTCAGACCATAGAAAAGCCGTTTCTTTGAGCTGAGCTATGCAGAATAGAAGGTGATTGTCGAGGCTAAGACCAAGGGCGAGCCCTATTCTCAACTGTTCCTTGAAGTAAGATTCAAATTCGAGTGCTGCTTAAGCAGATAGCCCCGACGAATGTCACGGACTACGGGCGGTGCGACGTGGCAATCAAATGTCGACCACAAATCCCACGTTGCTTCGCTGCGTGCACAGTTTCTCTAAAAAGATTGAATGAGTGATGAGAACAAAACACATTTAATTCTAATATTGGGAGGGCATGTCAACTGGTGTTCGTCAGTTTTGGTGAAAAGAATTGATCAAATGGCAAATCAACCATGAAGGTGTATTGAATACCTAGTGAGGCATGCTACCGCCTGTCAGCGCAGGCTATATCGTACCTTATGTTTAAACTCGAGCTTTTGATTTATGTCAGGCGGCTGCATTTGACAGCTATGTGGATTATATTGCAGCTGAGGTCATAAAATGAGCAAAAGGTTAAAAGCACATATTTAATGTTTGTAACTCGATCGCCAGCCGAGGCTACACGTAAATGATTGAGAAACAGAGTGATAAGCTGCCGAGAGGAACCATAATTGAAGCGATGCTTGCAAAGGTTTTAGTAAATAGGCAAAGAAGTTATCTGTACAAAATATTTATTTAAAAAATATCTCCTATCAAAGGCTCGTCTAAAAAACATGATTAGAAATGTTTATAGCAAGCTGACACAAGTTTGTTTTTCTAAAGTATCGTATCGCGAAGCCAAAAAATCCTTCGGTTTTCAAGGAATTAGGGTGCCTAGAATAACTTTGTTTCTTATCCAGACGTTCCCGCATTCAAGGCACTGGACATCAGTATGGAGACCTCCCCATATTAGTGGCTTTTGTCGCGAACTTGGCAGAGGACAGTAATATTTCCGTGCAGTATAGGTTACGATAGTATCTTAGTACTGATAACCGAAACGGTAGAATGCGAGATAAACTCATCGACAACTTCATCAGTGTGCAAAATAATTTTAGTATCATGACGCTGGTGCGTATCGGACTTGTTAAATGCGTACGTGAATATGGCTGCAAGAAGAGAAAATCAAAGCTATATATCTTGAACATGACAGTCCTGAAGTAGCCTGGCTCCATCCTTTGTAAATAATGGCGCTCCATCCAGAGTCAGAACTGCTACCCTCAGATAACATAGGCACGCTCGTACAGTTTCATTATAGTGTACTATTTTATGCAATTTTTCTTTCTTTTCACATGCCATGGTTGCTTACGGCTCTATACAAATGCGTTTGGCCGAATGGGTAGAGATACACAGTGAATAATCCGGGTGCTGCCTCCGCGGTCTTCACGGCACGCCATTTGGGCCATCCCACTGACAATGGGGGATGGACGTACACGGACTGGAATCGCCCATTCTTCACCGCGGGGTACGGCTGTGTGCGCGTGTGTTATGTGGTGTGGTCTGTGGGTGGCGCGCGAGAGGGACGCTCGAGCGCGTGCTCCCTTCAAGTGTAGGTGACACTCAGCGTTTACGGAGTAGTGCGGTGCTTAGTTCATGGAGACGCTCTCCGAACAGTGTCCATAGTGAGTGCAGTTTGGAGAATTAAAATTCATGTTGTTGTTGTTTCAAAAGTTCTCCCCAACGTCTTTGAATTAACGAACAACGAAATAGAGATTAGTGATTAGGGAAGTAGTCAAGTTCGTGTACTGAAACGTGGATCTGGAATCGAAGCAATGAATTGCAGCCAGCAGAGCAGCCGCTGTGCACACTACCGGATGATGTAGTGGCCTTAACAATTTATTCAGTCTTTCCTTGTTTGCTCAAACAATATTTTTGTGTCCCAAAATGTGCTTGGTAATTGGCGGAGTAACAAAATGTAATGTGGTGCTAAGTCAAATATGCTTTGTGAAGCAAGTATTTCATGCATTTCGCAGTACTTGCTGTAGCACTCTTCCAGGTCTAGGCAATTGTACGTTTTTTAGAAATAATGTTAAACCTTTTTCCCTTTTTGTTTACACGCTGTGCTGCTGTGCATTTTCAAAAACAATTTTGTGTTTGTATACGATTGTTTACCATTGCAATATGTCATTTTATGCGTCTTTCTAGATTTCATGATTCCTTTGTTATGAGGTTACTCAGTAATGGAATGCGCTGTATTTTTATAAATTTTATTGTTTTTATTCTTTTCTTGCAAGTTGTCATCTGCATGACGATGTATGCTTTTATACCATATCCCCCTACAAAAATGCCCTCAACGGGCGCTGTAGGCACACGTATAAATAAACAAATGTAGTCTGACACATATTGTAAAGCTTCTTCGTATATTGGGCTTATTGAAAATTTATGCTACATTTCTGCTGAAACTTTGAACTGAATACAATGTTTAGGGATCAAATTTTATCAATTGTGTCAAATCCATGTGCAACATACGATTGTGTAAGGAAAAATAAGCATTATGCTCTTACTGAACCTTGGAAGCTCAAACCGTCTAGAAATGATAACGGTTTAAAAACGTGCCTCACATTGCATCCCTCAATCATAAATAGTAATTTTGGTTGTCAACAAAACTTGATGAAAACGTTTTGTGCAAAGCAATGCTTGAGGATTTTATAAGGCGCGTGAGATTTTATAAGGCCGTTTTAAGCAAGCCAGAAGAAACAATCAAGGTCACCTAGTTCAGTTGGGCTGAACTGCGGGGTCTTTCGTATTACTCTGACTTTACTCTGGCATCTTATAGCAGGCTGACTGAATTGCTAGCTCCTGTGGAATCCCTGCTATGTTGTTTTGTGACATCCTTCAATTCGCATACATACTGCTGCCTGGCTTTTTCTCTTTATATGTACTCCGTTCGAGTGGCATGCTCGTGAATATTCGTTTTGTTCACTACAGCAATACCATTGTAATATTTTTAGATATCTAGCCTATGATCGCTATCATGTTATAGCGATCATGTAGTTTTGCATATAGGTTTCATATGTGAAACGAGAAAGTGATAACAAGGTTCCCAGTATAGGAATAAAATATATGTGTTGTTTAAAGACACATTGAAAAATATCGTACATTCATGTAGAGTGATGAAAATTTGCTACACGTGGAAACAAACTGATCTTTTGAGCTCATAGCAACTACCCCAGGCAAGTTTCGATTATGTAGCCTGACAGAAGCTTGAATAAATGATTTAAAGCATGCATATAATAGCATTGTACAGTTTCAATTTCCATAAACGTTGAGTGCTAGGACAGTTTTGGAAAACATTTTCTCTTACATCCATAAAGCAAAATGCAAAAATGAAGATCACAGCACCGGGAAGATTGTGAAGATGTATCAATCCAAAAAGAACGTAATTCTTACCTTTTTAATGTTCAGTTCGGTGCCCTTAAAGCTTTATAACGACATTTCGCACAAGTTGCATAGTGATACGAAGGCATGAGAAAAGAATTGCAACTCTGTTGATCCCTTTTTGCAACAACCGAAATAAGAACCATTTGATAACCTCTTGAATCTGATAGCTTTTCCTGAGAGAATAATTTTTTGTTGCTTGCCATTTCATCACTAACAAAAACCAAAACGATGATAAAATCTAATGGTAAAGCCAATAAAGCAGAGCCCTTGGATAACGTAAGAGAGGATTACTGTTAAAAGGAGGCAATCCGCCAATTACGGTAGAGCTTACTGCCTTTCAAGCACAGTTTTATATTAAAAGCACAGTATACTAAAACACGGTTGTGTTATTTCCCACGACCTAAGCTACACACATTACCAACAGGAAAAGAGCATTACGCTAACAAGCGTTTCTCTTTTATATGGCATCAGCTCTCATCTTCGACATGTTCCTATATCTACCTGCCAAAATATTTATTTACTTCAGAATACTGCCAGTCCTGATTAGGAATATTGTAGTTGAAACATGTTATTCATAAACCAGGTACAACACAATATGTCCAAAATACCATACTCCTAGGATATGCGGAGTAAATTTGGCATACTGCGCATAACATAATTTTCCTGTTGCAAAATGTGCCTCACAAATAAGTTTAAGGAAGCTTATTATTGGACCAATTACTTCCTGGTGTTTATTTTGCTAAGATTCGTTGGATGCTTTTCTTTGTTTATATATGTTTGAAACGTGTGGTTTTCGGTTATTTGGATGGGGCCAACTGTACAACGTGGCGATTATCGGTGAACTTTTTATAAAGCACTGATTATTAAAGGAAAAAAGGCACAATTTTTATTGACCTCGCAGCAAAGGCCCTTTGCAGTTTATGGCTATAGATGCAAGAAGGCTTGTGCAAGAAATATATCAGCCATACCAGTGCGTATCTTCATGTTCAGAGTATGCTGTTTTGAGAATGCTTACTCAACATTAGCGCATGACAGAGGAAACCTTACAACGTCCACATGCGCTTGGGGTAATACTGACAAGTCAGAAATGAGATTTGCTCAAAAGAAACCAGGCTCTACAATAGCACTCATCGTTTGTTGACATTTACCGCGGAGTATTGAATAGCTTCTTTATACTGCACTCATCCTGCACCATGACTCTGTGGAACTGTTCATATCGACTAAATTCATGCGTCAGCTCCACTAGTAAACATTACACTACGACGCTACCTAAATATGCAAAAATTTCGTCTGAGAAAGAGGTCACTTGGTTGGAAATGAAGCCTTGGCAGGAGGTGATCTGCACACTTTCGAAAATAGTTCACTGCTACAGCAACCTAGATTGTGGCGCGTGCGCTTTTACTTTCAGCGAAACAGGGCATATCCACTCTCCTCCTCCCCTGTAGGTTTTTTAGTAATGTGCCCGCTAGCTAGCTTTTCTACTTTGAAGAGACAGAAAATGAAATTTAATTATAAAGGAAGGGTCGTTTATTTCAGTTCCCAGCCCCTGTTACAAAACATATATCAATTTCTCGTCAGAAAGTTTGTGTCAGAATATACGAAAACGAGTCTGTTTTGGCTCTGACCTATTTAGAAATGTTTAAAAACCATAAACTAAAACAAATGTTTAAAAACCATAAACTAAAAGAAATGATTAAAAACCATAAACTAAAAGCCTACTTATTGACTTCTTCAGAGCGTCTTGGTCTATTGGAATATAAGTATAAAGCTAGCTGATATTATGCAGTGAGATGGATTTCCTCATCAATTGAAAGAAACGTTCTTTTAAAACCATTTTTTATATAATGCTTGTGTGAGCGCGGTGTGGGAACTTCCATCTCTTTCAGCGGTGCTAGCCATCATCATTATTCAACGGTGTCCGGATGATTGTGCCCATTGTTGCAGATTCGTTCTGGAATAAAGACGTTGGTGGAGCGGGAACTCCATAGTGGTGGAGACGCCCTTAGTATACCCGGTCTTTCGTTTCGGACCAATCTGCTGCGCTCACTGAAGCTCAATTCCGGCCTTCACTTGACTGGCTAACATTTGCTGAGAAACTGCGGAAAAGGTCCTGCACTTCGTAGATCCAGTACGGTTTTGCCGTTTGCCGCCGAGTCGATGCTGCTATAATCGTGTCTTATCGCGTTCGCCATATTCGCAAGGGTATGGGAACTGTCGCTTTTACCGCCTACCTGGCTCAGAATTTCTCTGCAGTGTGACATTACCACTACCTGCCAACGCTTGGATGCACTTCAGTCATGCCGCCTAAAGCAAGACATCAATGAAGGCGTCCTAACTAATTGTAACCTGCGCTCAATTATCCGTGCTACTAAAAAAGAGCAGCTCTAAGATCAAACAAGCTGAGTTACGGGAAGCCCAGATCTTCTGCTAGCTGCTCAAGATATATGCATCGTCGACAGAAAAACACAGGCAGATTTCGCCTGCGCCGTGGCATCAGCCCCGTCTAGTACCGTCTGCCGCTCTCCCACCTACGCTGAACTTGCTTCGCAGCCACCATACAGCCCACTCCGCTTGTCCGAACCCTAAGTGTGGTCTTATGGCTGTCGTGGCTCCCTGGTCTTAAGCGCTCCGTTACCATTTACCATGGCATACTTCCCATCATGTCTGCTGTCTCTGTGGGATCCGTGGCCACATTTTCTAAGATAAACAGCATGATTATGCTCCGTTTGAGAGTGCCGCCTGTGCCAGCTTGACACTTCTGCGATGCCATACTGCACTTATTCTCGTTCCTCTCCCAATCCGCCGGATTCCCAATATGTTTGCGACCATCTCGTCTTACCCGACGCGGCTGCCCTACACCTTTCCACTAGCCGCGCCCTTCGCCCGCTCTCCCAATCCTTCGTTCCTACCGCGGAAAACTAACAGACACATTTTTCGAGTGATAGTTGCTGCACAAACGAACTGTGCGATTCCTCCCGGACGCCCGTTTTACATGCTGACAGTATTGACCGAAGGAGTGTACGTTGGAGCCCTCATCAGCACAGGTGCCGCTTATTCCGTCACTCATAGCACCTTGCGGTAACGTTTCTGCAAAGTGACCACTCCGCATATCATTACTACTCTCTAGTGCCTATCTATTGTACTATCATACACCTATAGGGCAATGCACAGAGCGTATTCTCATCGATGGCCAGTGGCATCATATTGAGTAGGGTGATCCCGTCATGCTTTCATGAACTGGTCGTAGGCCGGAACTTCTTATCGTCGGCGCCAGCCCTCATATCCTGTGGCGACTGCCTCATTCCCATTGCGCACATAGAGCTCGAACCCAACTCTGCCTTCTCCCCATTGCGTTAGCTGGCTTCCTTTGACTAAGCTAAAAGCCCTGGCCGTGAGCACCTCATCATTGTTATCATACATTACACACTTGAAATTGATGCTTTCATGATAACAGCAGCAAGAAGCGCCTCTTACAGCATAGTGCTTGCCTCCTGCCATACTGTTTCCACCGTGGTCGCGCGGTTGACGCGGCATTAAATACTCGTACGCAGACTTTATTATCACCAAAAGAAGAGACTGTGACATTTCTTTTTGAGGTAGACCTTGTTTCATTCACCAAGCTTTCGTGTGCTTCACTACCCTCTGATACTCCCTCTCCGGGCTCTACCTTTGCACTCACGGAAACAATGAGCACTGGCCAAACTTTTGGATAGTCGGCGGCGTCTGAAAAGCCAAGAGTTTTTAGCGCAGATTGCCGGAATCAATTTCCATACACGTCAGTCTTGATCATACAAACTGGAATCATAAAAACTGGTCATCAGCACAGACAACTACTTGACGTCACGGGCCTTTGTACTCCTGCTTCTCCATCTGCACCGTTGGGCGACCAGTTAGCTACACGCACAGCCCATTGACGATACATTGCATGCTCAACACTGAGCATCCCGGCAAGGCCAGCAACACCGCCATGAACAACAGCACCGCACGCTACTATTTTCGCTAGGGGATGAATTTTTCCTCCGGACACCAGTCCGCACTCCTGGACTGTGCCAAACATTTCTTATTCGACGCCACAGGCTTTTCTACTTCTGCCTCTCCATCTGCACCGTTGGGCGACCAGGTGGCTACACGCACGGCCCATTGACGATACATTGCTTGCTCAACACTGAGCAGCCCGGCAAGGCCGGCAACACCGCCATGAACAACAGCACCGCACACTACTATTTTCTCCAGGGGATTAGTTTCTCCTCCTCCGCACTCCTGGACAGTGCCAAACATTTCTCCATCATTACATCATTTCTTACACCTTGTTAACGCAAATATCTGTCGTGAACTGCCACCTACGTACGATTCGTATACCGTCGCCGATGAACGCCGACAATCAGAACTATTTTACGTTTCGCTCATGAAGCCGTACACTCGCCAAACCCCTTTAATCTGAACAACGACCAGGGTCTATTGCAAACTCACTAAGAAATCTGCAGAAAACTAATTTGTTGGGGTTCAACTCTAGTTAGCTTTCGTTTAATTGCGATAGCAATTGCGGAAGCTTCTTTTGCCTGCTACATTATTTCCCTATCACGCCCTATCAGTCTAATATGCCTCATTGATGGGCACACTCATCCTTAAAGAGTATAACGTGAGAGCATAAGCTAACAGCTCGCATATAAATGAGGATTCACTACAGCTGAACCAAATGTGGAGCGAAAGCTTTAGCTGGGAATGACCGGCGTTCTTTATCTTCGTCTTTATATTAGTCTTCTTCTTCGTCTCCTTCGGCTTCGTCTTTTTTGTCTTCGTCTGGGTCTTCTTTGTATTCGCCTTCATCTGCTTCTTCGTCTTCTTCGCGGCCGTTCAAGGTCAAACGCGGCCCTTTCCGGGACTACGCGGCGGGCCGAAACCTGGTCTAGTATTGCTATCGCAATAAAAGAAGGTTGTTTGGTTGGTTTGTGGGGTTTAACGTCCCAAAGCAACTCAGGCTATGAGAGACGCCGTAATGGAGGACTCCGGAAATTTCGACCACCTGGGGTTCTTTAACGTGCACTGACATCGCACAGCACACGGGCACCTTGCTTTTCGCCTCCACCGAAAAGCGGCCGCCGAGGCCGGGAATCGATCCCGCGTCCTTGGGAACAGTAGTCGAGCGCCGTAACCACTGCGCCACCCCGGCGGGGTAATAAAAGAAGGGGATGAAGAAGAAGTTTGGGACGGAGCACTTCTGGTACACTGAGCGCTATTTTGCAGTATTTGAGAAACGTGGGGAGAGCCGGGCAAAAAACGCAGTCAGATAACACTGCCCTGCTTCCTCTACTGGGTGGTTAGTTCCTGCCTAGGGAGATTTGTGTGAGCGCGGTGCATGCAATTCGAAATCTTTTACCAGCACTTGCCCGTCATTGTCATCATTCATCGGTGTTCGGAAGATAACGCGCATAGTTCCATATTTGACCTGGAATAGGTTCGTGCCGTAGCACTCATTATCATTAGTCATCACGGCACGCTACTTAAAAGAGCATTGTATAAACAGAAAAAATATTTCGAATTTCCTGTGCAAAACGATTAGTGCATTTACAAATCCGTTTATTCATTTTAGGTTTTGTTTGAAACACATTATTTCTCAATTTATGTTCAAGCCAGACGGTTGCATCTATACGAGAAAAAACAATTTTGCGACCACTTTTTTTAGCAAGTATATTTAGGCACCCTTGAAGCAAAGTTTTTTCTTGAAGTAAGCACCAGCCACGATAGCAAGGGGGCAAGGAGATTGGATTATTGTGGAGACAATAAATCATCGAAGAGGGGTGAGGAGAAGTCTGTCTGTGAAAATCAACCTATTTGAATATAGTACTTGACTTCCTATTAGGCAAAGCAATTATCAATACTGGTACAATGAATATTACTTTAATAGGAAGGTGGAGACAAGTGCGAATAGCGAACGTTACGCGGAAAGACAAGTATGGTAGGCCATGTGGCATTTTGCGACAGAAGTAGGATGCTGAGGCCGGAAACTGATCTCAGGCGAATGAAATCCGAGTGATCGAGCGCGAAGAGCGAGAGGGCCACCCACCCTTCCCATTACCTGACGAAGCTTTGTGGCAAACTTACTTTAGTTAGGAATGGTGACCCGATGGTTTACAAATCACGTCCCGGCTGCATGATTCAAGAAGAAGCTGAATAAACGTTTTCTCACAGACTGCCAGTGGTTGTAGGCGCCAGCATCTCCATACTGATCCGCCCGTTCTCAATGTCACGGGCAAGGAGAACAGAAAAAAGAGGATCGCGCTTCCGAGCGGTTATAATTCATCCTCGATGACTTGACAGCGTAGCCTGCTACGCGTGAGTGTGACCAGGAGTTGTAGAAGCTTCGGATCCAGAAAGCACACTCGTTTGCAAGGCTGCAGCAGTTGGGGGACTGTAGCTGGAACATAGGGATGTCGACCGTGGTCACCCATCCAGATAGATTAGTCTACCATGAGTTCACTGGAGTGTACCAGCACAGCGTCGGCTGAGAGGAGCTAGAATCCGCAACAGGCTCACCAATTGTGAGTCTGTGACTAATGTTTAGTGGCATTGCCAACGATGATGTCGGATAACGTTCAAACAGAACGCTGATGATTATTCAGGATGAAGTTAAAATGAGATGAAGGGTGATAATAGGTAATTGCAGATGTGGACCAAGTTCACAATAAGTACATACAATAGAATCAAACTGAATTTTTGAGAGACAGCATAAATATAGGCAGTGTGAGAGACCCCTGCATTGTAGAAAGCTGACAATTTGCAGTGAGAAATCTTGATATAGTTTCGAACTTTTCAATTATCCAATGTTTTTGCAGAGTGCCACCATACCAATTAGAGTTGGTTTCATGATGACTAATTTTCTTAAAAGTGGTGTATGTCCTGGTAGGACCGATTACCACATGTTTGCAAGGTAGCAATTGAGCTTGAATTCACCAGCTGCAGACGTATAAGCCTCTTTGAAACCTATTTTCAATGCCTACAGACGAAGAGAAGTCTACTTATCAAAACTTTGCTCGGCATGCAAACATAGGCTACCCCCCACTTCTTCATTGCTGTTTCAAACTGTATAATCATCTTTCTCACAGTCTACCTGGCAATATATATGTGAATCAAAATATCTTTGCAGGAAGCTTACTCTCTGCAGAGCACCTGAGAATTTTTTGAAACACGTAAATGCACCTTCCTTCTTTTTAAGGGGCACTAAAAAAGTTTAGTCTGATTGCGAGATGCGCTCTCTGTGGAAATGTGTAATATTTCACTTAAAATAACTTGAATGAGCTTTATGTTGTCACCGTTGCCTAGTCTCTTGTAGCATCAAGGTATGTTGAGTTTCTTACTGGCAGTTTGTTATTTTCCAGCAACCCGCCTGGCTATTGCGGGCGTATTGACTATATCGGCCTGCAGTAGATAAAAATGTGGTGGCAGGCTAACCCCAGCCGCAAGCGGCAGTGACCTGCCAGTCCCCGCCCCGTAGGGCCAGGAGCAGCCACCATTAAAAATCCTCAAGTGGTCGAAGTTATTTCGCAGTCCTCCTGTAGGGCTACTCTTTCTCTCATTCCTCTTTGAATGCTATTCCCACCCTTCCCATAGTGCACTGTTGGGGTGTATCCAGAAGTGTGTCAAATAATACATGAGCGTTCCTTTTCCTTTAAACAAATTTAATAATTTAGCGCACCAGTTGGTATTGCACCAATAGGACTAGTGCGGCAAGGAAATGGGTTTTAATAACTATCTTTCAAACAAAGGTTATATAGCCTATTGAGTGAAATATAAAGCACGACAAAATTTTAATGTGCGAGCTGGACGGCACCGACCTTGCAACATTTAGAAATAGCAAGAACGAATTGTGCATATGTAGGGATATACAATTTTGTTCCCAAAAATCTGCTGCATTTATCGCAAAACTAAGGTTCATTCCTCTTTGTAGAGACATTTCCACACCATATAAAAACTTTTATTGAACACAAAAAGATTATGGCACCTCGGTTTCCGTTCATAGCTGAGCACACACACACACACACACACACACACACACACACACACACACA
>JAJIZL010029355.1:98952-135661 GCA_023969395.1 Amblyomma maculatum
GGGGGGGGGGTGCGATGCCCAAATGTTTCACCTTCGTCCGGGAAAGATGGGGCATGCAGATTAGCAGACGAAGCAGACAAAGCGGGGAAGAAAAAGAAGAAAAGCGGGGACAGGGAGATATGGGAGAGAAGGATCGGAGAGACAAGTGGACAAAACACTTTGGGTATGACATTAGACGACGGCGCCGGCGGTGTCTCTTTGTGACTGCAGTTCAGTAAACACAGGTGCACAGGTGTAAGGCCATCCTCACAGTGAATGCTACTTGAAATGCCTCGGTGGGTTAGTGACTCCGAAGGGCCGGAAGGATTCCCACATGTTCATTTATGCCGCAATCCACTGTGTTAAATTTATGAATAAAATATGACTCACGTTGCTCACGCTCACGATTAGACCTGAAGTTGCTTTGTAGTAGAGGAACTTTTAGTTTTCTAAATTCATGACCTGTTTGATTAGTGTGTTTGGATAGGGGAAGGTTAGGTAGTGATTGGGTGTGTGCGCGGTGGTTATTGAATCTGATTTTGAAGGGAGTGTGGGTTTGACCTATGTATTGCATCTGGCAGTGGCCACATTCCAGTAGATATACTACGTTGCCCGAGTCGCAGTTATGGTTTTATTTAATATCATGTTTGAAAGCGCGATGTGTGCTGTTAGCATGTTTTGTTGTCTGCATGTGTTTGCACAACTGGCATCGACATTTGCCACAAGGTAGGCAACCTGTGGGAGGTAGTGTATTTACTTAAGTATGTACTACGTAATTTTGTAATTTTTTGGCCCTCTGTAGGTTATCCGTGGAGAATTTGGGAAAATTTTGGAGAGTCGGTCACTCTGCTCCATAATATTAAAATTCTTTTTCAAAATTTTATTGATGTTAGGGCGTTATTTCTGAAAGTTAGTATGAGGTTAGAGGGGTGAGGTTCTGAGGTGCAATTTGACGTTTGCTGACAATATTCTAGCGACTTAGTTTGGTAACCTTATTAATAGCGTCGTTAATGCTAGGAGCCGGATAGTGTTGGTTCTTAAGGACCGTCCGCAGGCGGTTGGCGTTTTCCTCAAAGTCCTCAATTCGTGAGCAGATGCGCTTAAATCTAAGCGCTTGGGAGTAGGGGATAGATGTTTTACGGTGTCATGGATGGCAGCTCCTAAAATGAAGGTATTGTTGTCTGTCAGTGGGTTTTTGTAGACGCCAGTGAGTAGTGTGCCCCCTTCAACTTGGACCGTGAGGTCCAGAAAGTTTATTTTGTGCGCTGAGTAGGTGTGCGTGAAAGATATAGTTGGATGGGCATTGTTGACTGCTGTAATGAACTGGTTTAGGTTGTTTTCTGTGTCTATCCATATCATGAATATGTCGTCAAGGAATCGCTTGTGCAATGCCAGTTTAAACTGATTTGAGGTTACTTTTGTTAACTCTTCGAGAAAGTGGCTGGTATCGTTTATGTAGGACGAGCGAGTGAGGGGTATGTGTTTGATTAGGGAGTCTATGTAAGCGGAGATGGGCTCTGTGAGCGTGCCGATACCGGAAATGATTGGTCTACCTGGTTTGTTTTCTTTATGGACTTTCGGGAGCATGTAGAACCGGCCCGGAGACGGGTTGGCTACTGTAAGCGCCTTGTTTATTCAAGGTGTTATTTCTCCTTCCTGGGGTAGTTGGTTCAGAATGGTCGGTATAATATTTTGATGTTCAGCGGTGGGGTCTGCAAGGAGGGATTTGTAAAATTGGGTATTATTAAGTTGGCGGTTTCCTTCCTGTATGTATTTTTCTGTATCCAAAATTACTATGCTCCCTCCTTTGTCTGCGGATTTGATAGTGATATCGCTTCGCTTGTTCAAAGCATCTATAGCATCAGGTTTGTTTTTTGAGAGGTTTGGTGATCCGGCCGGTTGTTTTGCGAAAGCGTAAAGTATATGTTGTTCTACAGCCTTTATAGATATGTCAAGATGTTTATCTATTCCGGGTGAGAATGTCCATTGTTCTTGAGTTGGTACAAGGAAGCTAGCGGGCCTCCGTGTTTCAAAAAATATTCCTGTATTCGGAGTTTACGAGAGAAGTCATCCAGGTCCTTTAGTAGTTTATACTCATTGAGGCGGCCTCTGCTTGGGAAAAATTTTAGACCTCGCGGATAGAACCGGTACCTTCTCATTGGTTAGTGACGCTTTCGAGAGGTTAATTATGTTATCTTATCGATTAGTGGTGTCTAGTCTTTGATTATGGCGGGTAAGGTGAGTGTTGGAGCGCTAGTTGGTGTCCACGAGTGTGACCTTTTGGTTCTTGGACTTTCGTACGACAGAGTGGTATACTGCCTCGGAAGGGATGTTATCTAGCTCGTAAAATTTGTGGAATTTAATGGCCCAGATCTCGACAAATTTTTTAGACTCGAAGACTCTAGGTTCCTCGGACTCCGACGCAGAAAGTATTATACCCTCCCGCACACACTTCTCGTGTTTCAGCGATGCCAGCATTTCTTCACAGTGCCTAATAGTTATTTGGAGCAGTTTTAACGAAGAGCTATGCAGCTCTGC
This sequence comes from Amblyomma maculatum, assembly GCA_023969395.1. Lineage (NCBI taxonomy): Eukaryota > Metazoa > Arthropoda > Arachnida > Ixodida > Ixodidae > Amblyomma > Amblyomma maculatum. The sequence continues at coordinate 101,470 of JAJIZL010029355.1, forward strand.
GTTCCATGCTTGGCTATGCGTATTCGACAGATTAAGCATGGAAGGGGTATGAGATATGGAGCGTCCCTTAGGGACGACATTTGCTTTGAGATATATTTAAAGTGATTTTATGTGGAGCTCATGTCTAATTCTTTTATCAATTATTTTTCTTAGAGCTAAACATTTTGTGTGAGAGTATGTGGCATCTGCTGAAGGGGAGGTAGAAGATGGGGACGTCTGGCCGGCCCGTCAATCTTGTTTCGACCGCTGGGCTGAGCCACAGCGTCATCTGAGATCATATCTTGGTAACGGTGTTGTGCGGGCGGTGGTGGGGGTATCCAAGTGGCCGTCCTCAGCTGAAGGTGCCCGCCGATGCATTTCAGTCGGTAGGCGCTCGGGGCTCTTGGTGCGATTGGAGATGCCGACTTGTGTTGCGTTTCCAGGCGTCTTCGTGGTGATGGGAGCTGCGTTAAGGTCCTCAATGGGAAGACGCCATGCTGGTGTTGGTAGTAGAACACGGCGTGGAGTTGCGCGCACCCTGGCGACATCTCTCTCGTTTGAAGCCGCTGTGTACTCTCTACGACGGCAACCCTGGATGTCGTTCATTCCAGCCAGCTCCATCGGTTGGTGCGTTTCTGCGATCGTGGGGAAGGTGCCGAGTAGCGAAGCCTCTTTATGGTAGCTATGTAAAACCTCAGAATAGCTGGAAGCTACTCGGGTGTGGTGCTCCTCAGGGGAACGGGTGAAACTGTCCGGCGAGCACAGGTCGTCTTGATAGGGTGTTAGCTCGTGTCGCAACCAGTTGAAGATGAGGCCATAAATGTGACAAGCTACGATTGACACACCCCCAAACCTTGGGTGGACCCAAACCGCCGCGAGAAAATTCGACAGAGGAAATACCTCCAGGGCATGGCGGAGAAAGAATACGTCACGCAGCTGTTCACAAAGTCCCACTAGGTGACGGTTGACCTTCACGGCCCGGCGGTTGAAGTTTTCCACAGATCGGCAGTTGCCGGAGCCTCGTCGGCGAATAGGGGCACGCGGCAGCACGAGCGTAGCATATATAAACTATATTCCGGGTCGCTGTGTATGGATGCACCTGAGGGCCACTTCGTATTGGTTGATAGCCTCCTCGATGTCGCCGCTGTAAATGTCGTTTGTTCCCACATGAAGAAATAATCCCCGAACGGTTCTAGGCACAAACTCCAGTAGATTCTTCAGGATTTTGATCATCGCTCCAGGCTGCACGATAAAGGCTGGAGAGCACACACCTGGGGCATCGGAACTGTTGTAGTGGTGTTTTGTTTATGAGTCCCCGATTACCGCCCACGTTGGCGGGTGAACGGGAAATTTCCAAAATACAGGTTTCGAAGTGCTTCCAAGATTTCTGGCAGCCATTGAAGAAAAGCATGCTTGCGAAAATGACGTTCTTTCTTTCCTGCATCCTTACTATTTTCAAACAATTAAAATTGAAACACAAGCAATGTAACCACAGTCTTGAGAAACACCGGACCCCGGTCGAAATGTCGACTAAGAATAAATGAAGTGTTAAGCATCTGCGCTATTTATTTCCTCGGCAGCCAAGAACGTCTTCTTCGCAAGTTTTAAAAAAAAAAAAAAAAAAAAAAAAAAAAAAAAAAAAAAAAAAAAAAATGTTACAACGGGGGTTTGACGTCGGAGCGCTGGACAAAACGTCGACAGAGCAGGAAGCTCTGCTTGTCAACGGCTGTGCCCGGCACGCGAGTCTCCACGTCTTTCTCGACGTCTTTTCCCCTGTCTTCTATGTTTTGCCTCTTCTTGCTTGCTACACTAACCCCTGGGACAGACGAAGCCCCCCTGGCGAGCGAGTTAGTCGTTCCCACGAGATTGGCACGGTTTCATCCGGGCGACATGAACGACTTCCGTTGTAGCTGAGCGACGACCACTTGCTGTCCTGCGCGGGATTGTGTAATTCATGTCACTGACGCTGTCGAGGACAACGTAAGGGCCGGCGTAATGCGCCAACAATTTCTGGGCTAAACCACGTTTTAGGAAACGTAGCGTATAGAAGACAAGGACAAAAAAGAAGGATACACACGAGCGCTTACTCACAACTGAGTTTTTATTAGAAAAGCTAACAGAATATATAGGGTGCAAAAAATTATCAAATACATAAAATAAAGGAGGTGAATTTACAAAAATTGACAAAAATGTGGAAAAAAGGCAAGTCTGCAAAGATGCACAAAAAACACGTGAAAGTACTTCACCACTGATTCAGGGTATGTAATCTCTACCTTTGTTAAGTTAAAGGATGCTTCGCTAACACACTTATCCCCTCCTTTCATGATATGATATGCCTCTATAATTTCTCTTGTACGTTGATTGCGCGATATGCCAAGAACGATAGTTTTATCGAAAATGGGGCGGCATTTACATTTCGTGCAATGTTTAGGCAAATTGCCTTGTGATGTTGGGGTTAAAGAATTTATATGTTGGAAGAGCCGGACATTCAATCAACGGCCAGTCTGCCCTATGTAGTATTTTTCACAAGAAAGAGGAATTTGGTAAATTACCTGCGTTCTGCACTGTACATTTATGGTTAACATAGCAGCGATGCTCACTTTTTAACGCGTCCGCCTTTCTTGTTACCTAAGCAAACACACCTGACAATTTCGTGTGGGCTGACATTCCTGTGCCTACATCATACCGATTGGCAACATTCCGCAACCCATGTGAAAAACGGTGCACGTGCGGCAGAACCACTGGTTTCCTTTTAATGCTGCAACACTTAGACTTTTTGCGAATGCACCAATTCGCCCAATTCAGCATTCTTGTGCTAAACGACGTTTTCAGAGAGGTCGCCAAGGCCACACTAAGTATCCAGATGCGGCAGACACATGGCGATGCTATCTATCGTATCGATCTTTGCAACGCCCTTGGGAAGCGAGAATCCGCAAACGGGCCAGACGTCCAGCTTCTTCGGCCCGACAAATAGTTTCCGCAATGCAAGGTTCGTCATGGACGGAATAGGGAAGAATGGTGTTGAGACAATACCGCGGATCACGGGCATAGAGTAGAAAAAAACTTGCTGTAGACGGTCGTGTCATGTTTTGCAGTGTAAAAGGCAAACGTTATAAATGGGAGTATGGTATCCCAATTCTTGTGATCTCATGCAATGTACATAGAGAGCAGGTGACGAGTAGGTGGTTGGTGCGCTCCGTCAAACCGTTTGTTTGAGGATGGCATGGTGTGCAGTGTCGAAAGTGCGATGCATACAAACGGAGACGCTCTTCCACTACATCTGCCATAAACTGGCGCCCTCTGTCACTGATGATGACTCGCGGAAGTCCATGGCGCAGGATGACGGAACGGAGCAAGAACACGGACACGTGGTGAGTGGTGGTAGCAGGAATAGCGGCCGTTTCACAGTAGTCGGCACAAACCACAATCCAGCGATTTCCGTCGGAAGACTTTGGAAAGTAACCCATAACGTCGATTCCTACTTTCTCGAATGCGCCACGGGGTGGAGTCACAGGTTGCAGCAGGCCCTGTTGTGTGGACGTAAGACGTTTGTGTCGTTAGCACTCAGTGCAGCTCGCCCCATATCGCTCAGTCGTCTGGTGCATTTTCGGCCAATAAAACAGGTCGCGGGCTCAGTGGAGCGTTCGTGCAGAGCCCTGGTGACCAGCAGAGGGGTCGTCGTGCATGGCACGCAGGATGTACGAGTGGTAGCTCTCAGGAACCACAAATAGAAAATTCATGCCGGTGTTTGAGTAAGCCTTTTTGTACAGAAGGCCATCACGGAGACAAAATGGGCTGGGAGCTGTGGAATGCCGCGCCGCTGGAAGCAGTGGCTCAAGGCTTATGTCGGTCTCTTGCGCAGTCCGCAGAGCTGTGTTGTCGGGAAACTCGGGCACGACGGAGGCAAAATAGTAATCGAAGTCAGCAGAGTCGCATTCGGTCGTAGGAAGGGGCAGCCGGCGTGTGTGTGGCCACTCTTGTATGAAACAGTGAAATTATACTCATGTTGACGAAGGGCCCAGCGTGCCAGACGACCAGATTAATCACGAAGGTTTACCAGCCAACACAGGGCATGATGGTCCATCACAACTGTAACGGCGTCCATATAAATAGCACCGAAGCCGCTGAACAGCGAAAACTACAGCGAGGCACTCCTGTTCCGTAAGAGTGTAATTATGCTCAGGCTTGCTTAGGGAACGGCTTGCTTACGCAATTACATGCTCGCCGGTTGCCAAACGCTGCACGAGCACAGCGCCAACACCAATCCCACTTGCATCAGTGTGGACTTCGGTTGGAGCGGAGGGGTTGAAGGGCGTAGCATGGGTTGTGACGTAAGCAGAAACTTTAGCTGGTGAAAAGCTGCATCACAATCTGGAGTCCAGTCGAAAGGGACTTCCTTTTGTTGAAGGGACGTCAGGTGGTAAGCGACGTCAGTAAACCATTAAAATAAATAGTCGAAGCTAAGAGCATAGCCACAGAAACCTGCGGAGCTTCTTTTGAGTCTGTGATCATTGGAATGCTGCAAGTGCTGGAGTCTTATGTGGATCTGGCCGAACTCCATCGCGGTCGACGAGATGTCCGAGTATCAGCGCTTGACGCCCGCCAAAACGGCCCTCTTTAGAATTCAGGACAAGGCCAACCTTCTGCAGGCAATCTAAAACAATAGCGAGTCGCGTGTTATGTTCAGTAAAAGTCCGTCCAAAAATAACAACGTCGTCTAAACAGCACATGCAGATTTCCCACTTGAGGCCACGCAGTACTGTGTTCATAAATCTCTCAAAAGTGGCCGGTGCATTACATAGGCCGAAGGGCATCACATTGAATTGAAATAGGCCATCCGGCGTAACAAATACAGTTTTTTCTTCATCAGTGGGGTCTATCGGAATCTACCAATACCCCGATCGCAAATCAACCGAAGAGAAATAAGATGCACAGAAAGGGCAATCTAAGGCATCGTCGATGCGCAGAAGAGGATACACATCCTTTTTAGTGATGGAGATGAGGCGAAGGTAGTCGATGCAGAACCTCCCTGTCCCGTCCTTCTTTTTTACCAATATCACTGGAGCAGCCCGAGGCCTTGAGGGATCCTGAATTACGCCCCTGTATGGATCACTGCCTTGTCATGGCGGAGGGGCTTGCGAAACTCGATGAAGTCGTGAGCTATGCTGTGTAGGGCCACCCATGATAGACAGGTCACGGCAGAGAGTTTTGACAAAATGTGATTCACTGGAGAAGGTAATGGCAACCCACTCCAGTATTTCCTCCCAAGAAAACCCTATGGCCAGTCACAATAGCATTAATGATATGACGCCGGAAGATGAGCCCCCCAGGTTGGAAGGCGTCCCACATGTTACTGGGGATGAACAAAGGGCGATTCCTAGTAGCTCCAGGACGAATGAAGCGGCTGGGCTAAAGCTAAAAGGACGCTCAGTTTTGGATGTGTCGGGAAGCGACCGGAAAGTCCGATGTTGCAAGGAAATATATCACGTAGCAACATGGAATGTAAGATCTATGATGCAAGGCAAACTGGATGTCATCAAGCGAGAAATGGACAGATTGAACATTGATATCTTGGGTATCAGCGAGCTCAGGTGGACCGGGAATGGGAGAATTTAACTCCGGCGACCATTATGTCTTTTACAGTTGGGCACGAATTCAAGAGAAGGAATGTCGTCGCTCTCATAGTAGACAGAAGAATGGGCAGAGCAGTGTTAGGGTACAACCCCAAAAACGACCGAATGATTTCATTTCGGATCCAAGGTCACCCTTTCAACATAACAGTTATTATCCAAGTCTATGCACCAACCACTACTGCTGAAGAAGCTGACATTGAGAGAATTTATGCGGACCTGCATTGCCTTTTAGACAGCACTGCACATCAGACATCGTTTTTCTCATAGGAGACTGGAATGCTAAGGTTGGGAGTAAAGAAATACCCGGAATTACAGGCAAGTTCGATCTTGGTGAGCCAAATGAAGCTGGGCAGAGGCTAGTAGAGTTCTTTCAAGAAAACAACCGTCAAGTACACTCTTTTTGCCAGAACAAAAGAGGGCGATATCATCCGTGTAAACTAAAATCTTAACTTCACATTGAGCCAGACAGAAACCCCGGATGGCTGCACTGTTAATTATACTGAGACAGGGAGGTACATATATATGGCAAACAACAGTGGAGACAGTGGACATCCTTGACGAACAGATGACTCCAGTGGTATTGGTTTCGTTAGCTCCTAATTAACAATCATTATTGTATACGAGTTCATATAGCACAGCCTTATACCTTTGAGCAAAACGTCATCAATGTTTGCATGCTCCAAAACCGCGAACAAGAAATCGTGCTGAGCTTTGTCAAACGCCTTCGCCAGGTCAATATGGAATAGCATTACTTGGCCTGTCTCATCCGATACTGTCTCGATTACTGAACGTGCAATATGGATGTGTGTTTGAATACGGCGCCCTCTGATACCAACCTATCTGATGCCAACCTATCAAGTCCATAATGATCGGCTGCAGCCGGCAACAAAGAACCTTGGCAAAATTTTTGTAATCAACATTACATGGAAAAATTGGATGATATCCTTCAACAGTTTTCAAGAGATTACTAGCTTTGCTTTTGGGATATAATATTGTGTGGCCTGAATAGAAAGTGGGAGGCAGGAGCCACATCATAAAATGATTGTAAAATTTCCATCAGAACAGGCGTTAAGCAAGGCGAAGATGTTTTATAGAATTCGTTAGTAATACCATCTGGGCTAGGAGATGTTTGGCTCTGAAGACCTGGAATGGCTGATTTAATTTTGTCCAAAGTGATTGTTCCCTCAACTACAGCACACTTCTCATCGTCTGGCCGAGGAAAGTTCTCAAGTAAAGAATTATAATCAAAACCCTGATTTGGATGTTCACAACTGCCGAACAGCTTTCGATAATAGTCATAGCAAGCAGCAAGAATGCTAGGAGCATCATTGTATGTGCGATCACCACACTGAATTTCGAATATTTCTTTCGTAAGACCATTCTCTCTTGCATCACTCAAGCCCCGATGTGAAGAATGCTCGTCAAGAAACCTTCGGGGCCTAGATCTTATCACAGCCTCCTTGTATCTTTCTGCCGCAAATTGCTGACGCTCTGCCTTTACGTTAATTTCTTCAACATAGGAACCCGGGCTAACACTCTCATGCTCACGTAGCACAGTTAGAGTGCGCCCAAACTCAAGAAGGCGGTGTCTCTTCAGGAACGCGATTCTTGCAGAGGCTTCAATTGCAAGTTAGTGGTCTCCTGTTTAGGCAAATCCCAATTTAAAAAAAGAACTGAAAGATCGTGGTGTGACTATGTCTTGCAAACAAGTGGGTACAGCACGTTTAAAGATTTCATCTGAGAGCAGACAGTTATTCATCTTCCACAGCTCCCATCGAGGATGAAGCATGTGTGGGCTGTACCTCCCTACATGAAGAGGCGCCATACAGTAGTCACTGAAGAAGATGGGCCGCACCCAGTAACGAAACACCTTTGCTAACGTGCAGAAACATAAATTCTGTCAAGGCGGGCATTAGAGGAAAATTGAAAATGAGTGAAATGAATTCGGTTGCCTTTTTCCTGCCCCACATTCACAAGACTATATTCACAAGCCAAATCGTTAAGTAATGCAGCACTAGAATCATATCTATTACATAACACTGATCGGTCCTGATCCCTACAAACACAAATAAAATCTCAATACAATATATTTTTGCAATGTGTGCACAAATAGTTACCTAATGACAAAAAAGCCTTCTATCTCGATACGGGGGCGTAAACACAAATAATTCGCCACTGTACACCTGAAATTGTGAGGTCACAGGATATAAGCGCACCTCGTCATCTATGCAATAAGACATGGCTGTCATCTCTAGCGTTTTGACCAGGAATGGCATACACCCTCGGGGCAAGCCTCTAGAGTGGCTAAAATAATGTTATATTCCGGCAAGAATGGCTCGAGAGCAGCTTCCGTCTCTTCATCGGAGGATAACTTTGTTTTCTGAATTGCTGCTCCAGAAAAGCTCTATTTAGCATATACCTTAACTGCTGCTGCCTCTGACGATTACGCATACACTGACTTTAAGAGTAGCGACTTGATATGTTGCAACGCTAGCCATTTTTGGTATTAGTCCTATTTAAACATCATCGCCTTGAATGAGTAGGCCCGCCTGCAAATTGGCGGCCTTTCGGGCAGACATCGTCCTCCTCTTTAAAGCTACCCTTCCCGTGCCCTCTACATAGTGTGTCTTCTGGCTAGCACCATCGATACGCACCTCAGCATCTGCGGGACGCTTCAAAGGTGCTGCGTTGTCCATGTCCTCCTCTGAGACACTCAAGGCTTCGTCCCACGAACCCGATTGGAGCGCATAACTCGCTACCACAATGACAGCCGACATAGAACCGGACGCGCCAGAGAATCAGCGCCACACGCGGCTCACTCTTACCCTCCAACGGCGAAGGAGAATCAAATGACGAAGGAAGATAGGCTAGCATCCGCTGACAGCATCGTCCCCACTGGCTCCACAGGAGACATATCCATACGTCCATCAGTGACTGATGGTTTCTGTGCAGCAGGCACAGCACTCTGAGGGAAACTCACAGGTGGGCCCGGGTCTGGCGGTTTTGGCTCTGGAGACGCTGATTCCAGATGGCCAGTCGCTGAAGACTGTTCTGTGTTGATATGTGGTGCAGATGGCTTCTGGTTCCTATCAATTTGGGGTTCATGACTTAGCTCACCGGTCACATCGGCTACCTCTGACACATCCGTGAGATATTCTGACGCCACGCATGTTTTCGTGACCACTAGCCTTGACGCAGCCTATCAGCATATCTCAAGACACAGTTCTCCACAGTATGGCCAATCTGCCGGCACTGGGCGCATCTAGGCCTCCGGCAATGACGCTGTACATGTCCAGCCCGGCTACATCGAAGACATAGTGGAGCTATCCTTGGGATAAGAACTAATGCCTGCACCCCATAAACATTAAAAGTGTGAGAAATTGTGCTTGCTGGCACTCTGTCCTTAAGCGTGAGGGAGATTTCACGGTTCGCCGTTTCCATATGCTGCATCCCTGGGCACAGCCACTTTTCACGCTCCACAGATTAAATTGTTCCGTGAGGCTCCAAAGCTTCCACAATCCTCCGGTGCTCCATACAGCGGGGAAGCCAAATGAGTTTACCCTTGACATTCTTTGTATCCGGGTCGAACACCTTGAGCCTAAGTCCTTTCACAGGGAACTCTGCTTTGTTAACTAGCTTCTGTTTTGAAGAACTACTCTCACAGGTAACAATCCACACGTGGCTGATTTGGTATTGACCAATGCACAAAATTTCCCGGAGGTCCAAAATCTGTGCGAGTGCGTCTCGAACGTCAGGTGCTTGATACGGGCGACCCTTAAGGTCGGCATGCAGGAAAACGGTATTAATGACAACATTACCTGCGGGCAGGCGTTGAAGGACAACTTTGTACGTGTCTGTAATATCCTGAGAAGTCGAAAGACCTCAGCCAACGGCCGATGCGCTGTTTCCAGCAAGGAACGTGGCGCTTTTTCTGGGCGACTGTGCCTGAAAATGCGCCACGTCATTTTTTTCCTTATTTCCTCTTACCAATGAAATTTACAGTCGGAGTATTTGTCACTCGCAGAATGTCGCTATCATCCTCACAGCAGAAAAGGGGAACTATGAACAAAGTTCACGGTCCTGGATGTTGGCGCAGTGGGGCAAAGTATTGTACTTGACTTTCCCTAGTGTACCACGTCCGGGATTGTGAACGCTGCTCATAATTCCCTTTGTCTATAGTGAGGATGATAGCTAGATTCGACGAGTGACAAATACTGCGCTTTTCCTTTGCAGTAAGCGAATTATAAAACTCCGGTGAAATTTGATGCGTTGAATGAAATGCTAGTTGTGTTCGACAAGGGGCGCGCAATGTACCGCCACGACAGGTTATGATGTCACCCTAGTATTAATGTATATACGAAGCTGACCCAGCCGGGAGTCCGATTCAGCGCCAGTGTGGCGCCTTTCATTTGCCGCTTCCTCGAATGCCGCACCTCACAGCAAACAGAAGTAGAGCCAGATGTATAGGAGGCGTTAGTAGAGCAGTCATCAGCGACGTTTCAAATTGATTTACAGGATAGAAAACGTGCATTATCTATCAAGCTGACACATGTACAATGCCCCGCCATGACGGTGCAGTGCTTAGACGCCCGACTGCGGTGCCGAAGTTCCCGGGTTCTATCCTAACCATTGCGGCTGCATTTTGATGGAGGCGACACGAGGTGGCGTTCGTGTGCTTTGCGATGTCAGCGCACGTAAAAGATCCCCAGGTGGTCGAAATTACTCCGTAGCCCTCCACTAAGGCTTCTCGTTCTCTCTACTTTCACACCTACTTTCCTTCCGTTACGGTGCGGCTGTCAGCGTCACGAGCGGCCAGCGTCACGACGCTTTAACCGTCGTTTGCCGGCTCCCTAATAACGTTATACATACATACATGAGGGAAGGTGGGAGATGTAAGAAGGACGTGTAGGAAGCGTCCTGGTTTGCCGCAGAGTCTGCATGGTGAGAAAAACTGGTCTGGGTATCGGGCATGTAGAAGTGTAGGGTATGCAGCCGTCCGAGTCTGCAAGCTTCGCCAGTGTACGGCCTCCACTATGGTGAGAGAGGGGCTGGGGGTGTATATTTCCTTCATTTGTCCCGGTAGTACAAGAGAATGTTACGGAAAGAGAGAAGGCGCTCCCTGGCCTGTTGAGATGGCTTCGTTTCCCTAGCCCGGAATGTAAGACCTCGGGCTAGGGAATTAAGCTCTTCGTTGCCAGGGCGGCCGGCATATGCTGGCGCCCAGATGAGGCTTATGGTGTGCCGGGGATGCCAGAAGCGTAATAATATACGAGCAGCGGTGCGGGATATATAGCCGTTGGCATAATTTAGAATCGCAGATTTAGAGTCGGAAATAATATTTGTGCCAGATGTAGAGATGAGAGCAAGCGCGATGGTTGCCTCCTCTGCCTCTGTGGTAGAATTGGTGATTATAGAGCTGGAAGTATGCAGCTTTGCTTGAACGTCGGCTACAGCCAGGACCATACGGGAGCCTGACGTATATTCTGCTACGTCCACGTCGACCACCTCTTGGTCATCGCTGTATTGTCTGCGAAGGGCATGAGCCCGGGCTATTCTGCGACCCTGGTCTCGCTCTAGGTGCATGTTTTTAGGGATTGGAGGTATGATGACATTAGAGCGGAGGTTAGGAGAAAGGGGCACACCGTCAATGGATTTTGCAACTGGGCTTAGATTTAAGTGGGATAATAAATAGCAGCCTGCCGCCGAGTTGCATAGGCGGGCTATTTGTGCCGTTAATGTAGCCTATCTAAGTTCCTCGAAAGTGTTGTGTACATCGAGTGTAAGGAGTCGGGCCTTAGATGTGACGGGGACGTGGTAGAGCCGTTTTTGTGCAACTTCGTAGGAGCGCGTTCTCCCGGTCTCTCTCCTTTTGTTTGAGCGGGAGGTATGGGAGGGCATATGTGGCGCGACTGACAATGTAAGCCTGGGTGAATCGAAGAGTGTTTTGCTCTCGTAAGCCAGCTCGACGGTTGGCTATGCGGCGAATCAGTCGGGTGGTCTGTTGACTTTGTGTATGGAGAGCATTTACGACCTCTCCGTGCGCACCATGGGAGTGAAGACCTAGACCCAGCACACTGATTGTGGATACTAGTGGGATCAAATGGGTATCTAGCTTGAAGGAATTAGGCAGACTGCCTAAATCGTATTACTTGGGCTGTAGAGGAAAAGGTGTGATTTTTAAGGGCACCAAGTTAGGCCACGTTCCCTTGCATAGGTGTCGATGGTGTTTAGTGCCAATTGTAGATGTCCCTCTATTTCGGCATCACTGTCGCGGTTAGTCCAGACAGTGATGCCATCGGCGTAGAGGCTGAAATGAATGTCAGAGATTTGGGCTAATTTTTCGGGTGGAGAAGTGCTATGTTGAATAGAATAGGGGAGAGGAAAGCGCCTTGGGGCGTACCTCATGCACCTAGCGTGACTTCTGGAAGACAGTGATCGCTAATGGTAAGTGTGGCTGTGCGCTCGCTGAGGAAGTCTCAGACGTAATTATACAACTTGGCGCCATTTCCCAGAGTTGTAAGATTCTGAAGAATTGCTCAATAGGTAACATTATCAAATGCTTTGGTAAGATCCACACCTAGGATGACTTGGGAGACATAGCTTTGACAGTCGAGAATATGATGTTTTAGCGGTAAGAAGACATCCTGTGTAGAATGGCCAGGACGAAATCCAAATATGCTAGTGGGCATGAGATTTTTCCCTTCTAGATATTGACAAATTCTGGTCTGGAGTGCATGCTCCATTAGTTTACCGACCGAAGAGGTGCGAGAGATGGGCCTAAAGTCTGAATTTAGCAGAGCTTAACAAGGTTTTGGTACCACAACTTTGGCCTCTCTCCATTGCGGTGGAGGGTTCCCCGTTACCAGCACTCATTAAAGTATTCGGTAAGGGCGGCAATAGATTGAAAATCGAGATTCCGTAGTGCCTTATTATGCACTCCATCTGGACAGGGGATGAAGATGTGCTAAGCCTCTGAAGCTCAGCTTATACTGCTTATACTGTGATGGGTTGGTCGAGGAAGTCGCTAGGGCCCGGAATAGTCGGGGTGTATTATAAGGGTACTGGTTTGCAAAGGGTAATGCTGCGTGGGTGGGTCCAGTGACTGATGGCGTCCATGAAGGGCTATGTTGCCAGGGGAGCAACAGTATCCGGGCTAAGTTCGGAGTGTCGTACACTACGGCGCCGAGCACACGGTCACTGACCACGCACTCCACACCGCAAGCGGGGGACGGGGCTTGAGGAAAGGGGCGTTCAGCAACAGGCATGCAGAGTAGCAGAACCTGTGATGTCAGCAGAGGGTTGAGCATGCTGCAGCGAGCGGTGTCGCGCCCCGTGGCTCGATATCGCACCGCAGCATATGGCTAGGAACAAGCTAACCAAAGCCAAAGTGGATGAAAAACACCCATTGTTTTTTGTGACGGTGGACCACACAAATATGCTCACACGTTTTCGTGCATCATCATCATCATCATCATAATCAGCCTGATTATACCCACTGCAGGGCGAAGGCCTCTCCCATATTTCTCCACTTAACCCGGTTCTGTGCTAGCTGCATCCACTTGACCCCTGCGAACTTCTTAATCTCATCCGCCCACCTAACTTTCTGCCGCCCCCTGCTACGCTTTCCTTCCCTTGGAATCCAGTTTGTTACCCTCAGCGACCATCGGTTATCCCCTCTTCGCACTACATGTCCTGCCCATGTCCATTTCTTCTTCATAATTTCCACTAGAATGTCGGTAACTTGAGTTATTTCTCTGACCCACTCTGCACGCTTTCTATCTCCTAATGTTACCCCTACCATTTTTCGTTCCATAGCCCTCTGGGTTGTCCTCAACTTAAGTAGAACTCTCTGGGTTAGCCTCCACGTTTCAGCCCCATAGGTGAGTACAGGCAAGATGCAACTGTTGTATACTTTCCTCTTGAGCGATACCGGTAAGCTGCTAGCCATAATCTGCGAGTGCTTGCCAAATGCGCTCCATCCCAATCTTATTCTTCTTGTTATTTCCTTTTCATGGTCCGTATCTGCGGTTACTACCTGTCCTAAGTAGACATATTCGCCTACTACTTCCAGTATTTCGCTACCTAATGTAAACTGCTGTTCCTTCCCGAGGCTGTTGAACATTACCTTAGTCTTCTGCATATTGATTTTCAAGCCTACCTTTCTACTTTTCCTGTCTAGGTCATCAATCATTATTTGCAGTTCATCCCCCGAGTTGCTTAGCAAGGCAATGTCATCAGCAAATCGCAGATTACTGAGGTATTCTCCATCTACCCTTATCCCTAACTGCTCCCATTCCAAGTCTCTGAATACTTCCTCTAAACAAGCTGTGAATAGTACTGGGGAGATTGTGTCTCCTTGCCTAACACCTTTCTTTATGGGAATTTTGTTACTTACTTTATGCAGAACTATGGTTGCTGTGCAGCCACTATATATATCTTCCAGCACTTTCACGTACGGCTCGTCTACCCCCTGATTTCGCAATGCCTGCATCACCGCCGAGGTTTCAACTGAGTCAAATGCTTTTTCGTAATCAATGAATGCTATGTATAAGGGCTGGTTATATTCCGAGCATTTTTCTATGACCTGATTGATGGTATGGATATGATCGATAGTAGAGTACCATTTCCGAAACCCTGCTTGATCCTTTGCTTGATTGCAGTCTAAGGTTGTCCTGATTCTATTAGTGATTACCTTAGTAAATACCTTATACGTAACAGACAGTAAGCTGATTGGTCTGTAATTTTTAAGGTCCTTAGAGTCCCCTTTCTTGTGAATGAGGATAATGTTTGCGTTCTTCCATGGTTCCGGTACCGTCGATGACACCAGGCACTGCGTATACAGGGTGGCCAGTTTTTCTAGCACGATATCCCCCCCGTCCTTCAGCAAATCTGTAGTTATCTGATCCTCTCCAGCTGATTTCCCCCTTTTCATAGTTTCTAGTGCTTTCTTGACCTCGTCCTTCGTCACTGGTGGAACGTCTGACTGTTTTTCCCTGCCGCCAATCTCATTACGGTCCTGACTACTTTGGCTACTGTAGAGATCTGTATAGAACTCCTCGGCTACTTTGACTATCTTTTCCATATTAGTGATGACGTTGCCCGCCTTGTCCCTTATCGCATACATCTGGTTTTTGCCTATGGCCAATTTCTTCTTTACCGCTTTAAGGCTTCCCCCGTTTTTTACAGCATGCTCAATTTTGTCCATGTTATACTTCCTTATATCGGCCACCTTGCGCTTATTGATTAGCTTTGATATCTCGGCCAATTCGATCTGGTCTGTTGGATTGGAAGCTTTCATTTTCTGGCGTTTCTTAATCAAATCTTTCGTCTCCTTAGACAGCTTACCAGTATCCTCTCTAACTATCCTACCGCCTACCTCTACCGCGCACATAACGTTGAGTAGTTTGACGCATCTTCGGTCAATAAAAACGTTCCTTAGTCCTGTGCAATGTCCTGGCAAAACCCAAGTGTCAAGATTTGGCATCGTCGTGTATTTCCCGAAGAACGTGACACCTAAGACTTGTAAGAACTAACAGAAGAAGCCGCGCACCTACAGACAAGCAGTTCTTCCAGTATAGTACACCGTCACGAATGCAGAATGAGATCGTTGGGTTCAGGGAACTTGCTGCATCAAAAATCGGCGCCAACTCGTTGTCGTTCCGCTGCGCAATCTTGAGTTCACCAACATCGGGGAAACTTACAGAGATAGCAGCTATATATTCATCCAAGATCTCACTGTCGCAATCAGAAGTTTCAAGTGGCAACCGTGACAGGCAGACACCATCACCGTGCTTATGGCAAGCCTTGGGACTAAATATGTAATGGGCATGGGAACAACGCTATAGTGCGGCTGACAGACGTATTCCGCTCCTCTCTGTTCCAGATTGCAACCATAAAGAGCAGACGCACCACCGCGGCACCGCACCGGGTTTCCAATGGTGGCCGCCCATACATGCTGCATTAGGACAAGAAACTGCAAAGTGACGCATGATACGCCGACATGCTGGTAGCCACGCCGATGTCAGTTACTGCGGCAATTCCTTGGCTGTTGACCACATCGGCATCGACATCATCAAGCCCGCTCTACTTAAACGACCGGCTACGTCCGCGGCAGCTGAGTGGGCATGGGACCAACGCTGAAAAATTGTGGGGGAAAACCTTTTCCGCTTCTGCATGTTCCAGACTGCGACCATCTCGAGCACAAGCACCGACGCGGCGCCTTATCGGTTTTGCAATGGTAGCCGACCATACATGCTGCAGCAAGACGAGCCTCGGCGAAGTCACGTATACTCTCCGACCTACTGGATGCCACGCCGATGCCAATTACTGCGGTAATTCCTGGAGTGTTGACCACATCTGCATCGACATCATCAAGCCCGCTCTACTTAAACAACCGGCTACATCGGCAACAGTTTAATGGACATCGGAGGATGGCTACAACGCGGCTGACAGATTTGTTCCGCTTCTACTTGCTCTGGGTCAGTAACACACCTTGAAAATGCTCCAGCAATGCGTTCCATGTGTTCCCATGCCCACAGCTACTTTTGAATTTTGCGCATGAGTGTTTCTAGGGTGATAAACTGATGCTTTCGGGAGTTGTTGAGCTGAATCCTGGCCCGAATAAAAATAGCGCTGCAAAGAATTTTCAGTCAGTTTAGGACTGTGAAGACAGTTGCAGCAAAGAGAGTTTAGCACGGCTTCATGCTCTTAGGGCCTGCTCAGCTAAAACTGAAGGGGGACAGGAGCGTATATTTGTTTCACTGCAAAGTCTAAAATCCAATCAGAAGGAATTGAGCTGAGATATTGCAGACCTTTCGACTCGCCCTAATTCTGTTGAATATAAGCTGGAACTGCTGGATGCAGTTCGTGACGACTTAGTGAGGATGAAAGAAAATGTTGAAAGACCACTGAGCGAAAATAGAAGCCTAATATTCGTTTGAGCAATTAAGAGAATACTTCTCGCACGGCGAATCTGTTGTTTGTCAATGTTCCAGACGTATCTACCGAATTATGGGATGAATCTGCGAAAAAGATGCGCAAATTGTTGAAAAAGAAATGTCTAACTTGAGATGAAACGGATATTGAACGCGCTCATAGAAACACGGCTGGGCCTCCAAATCCCGACCATTAATTGTCAAATTTTCATATCATAAAACTAGGGAACGTGTTTTCGGTCCAAATAATAAACTAAACGATTCAGACGTTTTGGTCAGTGAAGATTTTTTTCAGTCCCCAAGGCATGCGGAAAAAACGTGCCGAATTCGCAAAGCAAACTGAGCGAGAAGAATTTTTGAGCCTCCGCTACAATACACTGACTCTTAAGAAACGGTGTTATATGTACTGCCCTATAACTGATAGTGTCCGGGAAAGGATTCAGCACGTGCTGTAGCCAACTTCGCTTCTCGTTCTCCAAGATTGCTGGATAAATATGAACACCAACCTGCACAAAAACTTTCCTGTCCTATTCACGTATATACGCAGCGTTTTTTCTAGTCGGGACAGCTTATCCTTCACCGCCGATACAATGGGGGCCGATATTATCACACTGAGACGCGCCTAAATGAACCTGTGAGGAATTGTGAAATATTTTCTTCGGAAAAATGTTATCGTGCATATGATTGTGACCTCCCTTCCAACCACCGCGGCGGCACTTTAATCGCTGTATCAGAGAATATAGAGTGCTTTGAAGTTAACCTAACTACTCTGGAGTTCATTTGTATACAGATCAAAGTTATTACAAATATTTCCTTCTTTGTGCATGTCACCGCACACAATCTACATGGTTTGGCTTTTTTAATGACCTCCATGACATCCGTAACATAATTCAAACAAAGTTTCTAAATCGCTCTATTTTTCTTTTCGGTGACGTAAAGTTCCCTACAATTAATTGATCAGGCACACATTAAAAGGTGATGGATTATGAGAATCAATAAGTTGTTTTGCACTTTGCTCCACTATTTCATCAAAGCTAGTAGTCACGCAGTCGACAAGGAGGACAAATACAAGTTCAAAAATATTACACATTTTGCTAACTAGTATTCCAGACCATGTTTCTGAAATAAGCTAGTTACCTGGTTTACGCGATCATTGCCGCTTCTAACAAATGGCCAAATAAAACTAAAACCATTCACGACTATGATAAAGCAAATTATACGGCACTGAATGACTGCCTTAAGCTATTTCTAGATGCCTTCCTCATAAAGTGTAACCAAAAATCTTGTAATGAAAGCTGATGCCTATTTAAGAAGAAACTGTAAGAGCTTAATGAATGGCATGTTCTTCTAAGAATCATCACAACTATGCAAGTCACCATGGTTCAACGGTATTTAAAACGGTTTACTAACAGGAAACACGATTATAGATCAGGGCACAATCTTCGAGAAAATGTCAACATTGGAGAGCGCTAAGAGCTGCGGTTGAAATCTACAAAAATGCGTTAAATGAAGCTAAGGAACGGTATTTTAACATTACATTTCCATCATATTCATTAATTCTTCTAAAAATGTTCTTTAATTATGTCAACGGATCGGATCAACCATCTGTATCCCTTTTCGATGCAAAATCAATTCCTGTCCTAATTAGCAACAATGCTCACGTATATATTAAATGTTTTGTCACGGCATTTTCTTATTTTTGTACCACCTCACTTCCAGATTACTATGATTATATCACATTTCCAGTAGACCCCATTCATTCCGAGTTTGAAAACATCATACATATCATAGATCACATAAACCGTCCTCTTCTTGCGGCCCAGATAACATCAGAAGTAAAATTCTGAAAAACACTGAAGTAAATTCTTCTATAATATTATCACATTTATCCTTACAAGACAGCGAATTCCCAGATGACTGGAAATTGGGTAAGCTGGTTCCGCTCTACAAATCCGACGACAAGCATAATTCCCTCAACTATCGACCAATATCATTAACCAGTATTCCTTGGAAGATAATGCAGCATGTCATCCTGCGTCAACTTGCTAACTTTCTTCAGTCATATTCTTTTTACAGCTGTGCACAGCATGCCTTTAGAATGTATACTTCTGCGAAGCACAATTATTAAGCCTTACGAGAATTATATAAATTGATACTTGATCGTGGCAATGAAGCTGACTGTTTATTTAGACTTTCTCAAATCATTTTATACAGTGTCGCAAAACGTTTTTAGAAATTCAGTAAACATAATATTCACCATAATGTACTGAAATTGATCGAGAGCTTTTTCTCTAACCTTTTGCAATATGTACACGTTAGCGGCTTTTAACTCGTCATCGATTTCTGTGACCTCCGGTGTAAAGCGAGATTCTGTAATCAGTCCTTTGTTATTTCTTGTAGATACTATCGACCTGCCTAACAACGCAACATCTTCAGTAGGACCCTTTGCTGATTATTTTGTTGTTTACAGAGAATAGCATGATTAATGACGTTGTACAATCAAATCCTGTCCCTATTAGCAACACTGATATTGTACTTAATGAAGTTTTTGCCAGGCAGACCTAACCACTATCTCTAACTGGTGCTTACAATGGCAAATAAAGCTTAACGCGTCTAAATGCAAAATAACGCGCTTTTCTCGTCAGGAGTGTAGCCTTTGCTACACTATTTCTATTTTTTTCCTGGCCTTTGTGCCATCATAGGTTATAACGCCATCTCGGCGTTATTCTAACATCAGATCTGACTTGGAAACCACGCGTCAGCTCTACCATAGCTTGCGCTAACCGCATGTACAATCCCACATCGATCACTCACGGAAAGTTGGCGTTTCTCGTTGCTGCATACTATTCTGCGTAATTATTTCATTCCTAAAACATCGTCAGTACGCAACCACCTATCACCAGATAATACAGCAGCAAATGGCGCTCATGAGTTTAAGACCAAATTATCATTATATTAGGGTATACTATAGCCCCATTATTTTCCCTTCTTTTCGAAAGTTGTGTGTTTAGCTCTGTTCCTTTTTCTATGTATTCGTTTCATTTATAGCCTTCTACAATCATACCAAATTCCTTGCTCATTGTTCCTACGAATAATTCGATAGAAATTTGTCCACGTGCTATAATTTTTGAGCTGTACGCTGTGAAATTATTCGTTTCGGTATTGCTACCTTTCTTAATTACTCACTTATATCAGTTTTTCGAAACGCATTTTCTTGCGGTTTTGTTTTTTGCAAATAATTGCTATCAATTTCTGCAGGATGTGCATGTATGCCTCACCTTCTTCTTTACCAGTTTGATTTTATATTTAGTACCACTCCCTTGAATAATGCCCTGGGGGTCATGAGGGTATCTGTAATAAATAAATAGGCCACGTTCCCCTAACGTAGAAGAGAAGACAGAAGTGGTTGTACAACGGTCATAGTATTAAACCTTAAACCTATTTGAAATTATTTAAAGCATTCGGAAATTGCATTCGAATCGTATTCGAAAATATGGCACTAATATAAACAATTTTTATGGCCGCATACTTGTGTGTGGTGGATGCATGCAGCCAGAAAATCTCGTAACACAACTTGTTAGAGAATGGCGTAGTGCTGAACAAATTTCTGTATAGTTTCGTCTAAATATAGCTAAACTATTTAACCGTGACAAAAAGAGGAAGCGTGAATGATGGTATCGAGTTGTAAACATTGGGCAGCTCTTGTGTGTGTATTGTTTTTTGCATATAACCATGCAGCGCCGGAGGTCTCCGGAGTCGTATAGCCAACTAGCCCGCTCGCAAGTACTACTGAGCTCTCGCAAATTTAGGTAACCAAAAAATCTTGAGACATAATGAAATAATGAAAAGCCCAGCACAAAAAAGGAGAGGAAGACAAAGCGACAGGACGGGCGGTGACTACCAACTGTTTATTCTCATGAAAACCAAACAGTATAGGCCAGAATGCAGGCTATGGGATGATTGTGAGGAGGGATGGGGAAAATACACAGTGAAGCCATGTCATGTCTTTAGAGAGGCTAAATTATTTTGTAAACCAAAGAACTGCGGGCTGTACTTTTTTAACCAAAGAACTGCGAAAGAAAACCTCCGCCCCGACCTTTGCAGAACGTGCGCCGGATAGTAAATACAGAGATGGAGAGAAGAAGGCATCACTCAATGAGACATGAAGAACATCAAGTTGAAAGGCTATCAAGTTGACTATTAACACTATTAACGGCTAACAGCATGGCCTGTCGTAAAGCGATAAAAAGAAAAGCATCTAATAACACAGTGAATGCGGCAAATCAGAGAAGCAATAGCAATCATAAACTAAACAAAGTTACCGCAATTAAACACTATTTTGTGATTCCAGCGATAGGCTAGGTGATAAAGGCCGCGAAAAATTAAAAAGACAAACCAGGCTAAGATTCGGTAAAACAGAGAGTAAACAGGAAGAAATTGACAACGTGCGAAATCAAAGAAACAGGTATGTGCTAAGTATAAACCAACTGTTCCAAAGATTATTTTATCATGTAGAGAGATAGCATTTAATGTTTTGTCAGAAATTAGAGCGTAAAACCAAAACGTGAGGGCGATAAAATTTCTAGCCGCTCTCATGAAATAGAGAGTGAATATAGAATAGGGTTTGGTCATGCAATAATAAATGCGAAAATATTGTGATAAACATACTGTCACGTGGTAGTGATAAGGCCTTAGGCAACAATCTAAGAGGCTAGTAATACACTGAAATGAATAATTTATTGGAAGCACTTGCGCCCGCAATAGAAGTAAGCAATTCGGCTTTGGCAATAGCAAGGTCGCATTCGTCAAAGTAGGAATGCTCGTTCACCCGTCAGCGCTCAATTAAATGGCGCTAAATAAATATCTTTATAAAACCACAAACGCTGACTAGAATACACTGCATTATTGAGAAGCGCTCCCGCGGGGATCGAACCTTTCCAGATACATCTTGGAACATCTCCTTAAAGAAAAAAACAAATAATAAAGTCGTTTGTCGTGACAACACGCATGAACAAAGAGTACTAATCCATCCGTTAGCTACAATCACAATGGTAAGAACGCATCCCGGCGGCTATTAAAAAACGACAGAATAAAGAATTAAATGGTTCGAGGCAATATACACATCTACATTTACGACAGCTACAAGCCGCTAATGTATATGCATAAAGAAAATAATATTTCAACACGGGCACATTTTTCAAATTCAGGGAGTCACTGTCAGCTTTGTGAATCAAGGGTCTTATGTCTTAATCCATATCATTTGAGCTGCTTTCAGCAGCATATAGAAAGAAGCTCCTGCAGATATATTCTCCACATTCCTCTACTGCTCGAGTCGGGATATATATTTTGTTTTGTTGCGAGAAGTTTCTCGGCATTGGCAGCGTATTGTTGATTTTCTCTTTCGGCCTATTCAATAGCCATGTGGATAGAACGTCGTCCCCTGCAAAATGATCGATGTTATCCCATAATATATGAAGTTAAAGAAATATATATTTATATCAGAAAAGTATGCGTATGCGGTTGCAGGCTGTATGTATAAACTATTGTATATTATGCTGTACAGATCTATATAAGCGAGTCATTTAGGCGCTCTTGTTACCAGCGACCATGTTAAGACTGCGACCGAACTCCTGTGGGTACGTAATCTGCGTTTTGTTTCTTGTGTTTACCTTTTCCCGCGACTTTTTCGCAATCAAGGTATTGCTATTTAAAGATAAGCAATAATAGGGCCAACCAATTTCTAGCTTCAGTTTGAAAAAATACTATATAGATATTTTTTGGGCCATAATAAAATTACCCGCGTCACAAATATTTGCTGTATCTTTTTGATGTTAACGGCTAAGCAGGGAGAAATTAATGAGAGATTTGACATAAAATAGAAATGCATTGGCGCCACATTTCAACTGTGTAGTTGTTCAAATTGTTTTCTGAATTTAAAAATATTTTATTTCAAATCTGTGAGAGGTAATCTGAATGCAGCCTGTAGTCATGTTTTGTGGAGGAAGGCGGACATCATGTCGATGGTAACATCTGTTCATTAAGTTGATATCCCTTTTTTATATGTAAGAAACATTAACATATGAAAGACAAAAAATACCAGGGACTTTAGCGACTAAAGTAGTGAAAGGCGAAAGCCTCAGTGTCGCATTCTGCAACGCAACTGGCAATAAATAGTAAATAATTCCTACCTAAATTAGTCAATGTGTAATTAACTGATTGATTATTTAGCGATTAAGCAGGTCATTGCTCATATACCTAATGAGTAGTCATAATTAGTTAATAATGATTTACTTGATTAGCCATTACTAGTAATTGATCACTGATTGTCATATGGCCATATAAGGCACGCATTTGCGGATACAGTGGTGGCGCTCTGCGATTAGTGGAGACCTTTATGCCGCTATCCCGCCTCGGCCAGTCAGAGCCGCCACAAAAGAGGGACACATTTTATCCACGACAGCATGACCCATGAAAGGATTTCGCCTTAAAGTTAATAGCACACTCCAAAACTGTCAAAATCAGTGATGTAGTTGTAACTGTCGTATCTCCGAAAGGTATATTAAAACATTTATTGGTTGCGCTTGTTGCGGATTCTGACAAAATGGTGGTGCTACGTGTGGTATGGCGGCGAGCGAGCGAATACCGAGCGAGAGAAAGGTGTTAGTCAAGGAGACGCGATATCCCCAGTACTATTCACAGCTTGCTTAGAGGAAGTATTCAGAGACTTGGAATGGGACCAGTTAGAGATAAGGGTTGATGGAGAATGCCTCAGTAATCTGCGATTTACGTATGACATTGTCTTGCTAAGTAACTCTGGGGACGAACTGCAAAGAGTGATTGATGGCCTAAACAGGAAAGGTAGGCTTGAAATTCAATCTACAGATGACTAAATTGATGTGCAACACAGTCAGAAAGGAACAGCTCTTTACGTTGTGCAGTAAAGCACCCGAAGTAGTAAGCGAATATGTCTACTTAGGACGCCTAGTCACTGCAGATCCGAACCGTGAAAAGGAAATAACAAGGAGAAGAGGATTAGGATGGAATGCATTTGGCAAGCACTCACAGATTATGACTATCAGCCTACCGGTTTAGCTGGACAGAAAAGTATACAGCAGTTGCATCTTACCTATACTTATCTATGGGGCTGAAACGCGAAGGCTAACATAAAGGGTTCTACTTAGGTTGAGGACAACTCAGAGGGTTATGGAACGTAAAATGGTAGGGGTAACACTAAAAGATAGGAAACGTACAGAGTGGTTCAGAGAAACAACTCAGTTACCGACATTCTATTGGAAATCAAGAGGAAGAAATGTCTATGGGCAGGACATGTAGTGCGAAGAGAGGATAACCTATGGTAGCTAGGGTAACAAACTGGATTCCAAGAGAAGGAAAGCGTAGCAAGGGGCGGCAGAATGTTAGGTGGGCGGACGAAGTTAAGAAGTTCGCAGGGGTCAAGTGGATGCAGCTAGAACAGGAGCAAGGCAATTGGAGGAATATGGGAGAGCCTTCGCCCTGCAGTGGCTATAGTCAGCCTGATGATGTTGATGATGATTGATCATGTTATAAGCATTACGGAAGACTGCTAATTCATCTCGAAGGCAAAATATATCACTCATTTAAAATATCCTGTGACATATGAGAATGAACTACAAGTAAGGCGTATGGTTTATGATTTCTGGTAGTGTCAAATATGATATTCCGAGGATATAAAAAGATTTTAAATTATACCTCAATGAGGTATATGAGGTACAATTTTGCATGGGCGGTAATATAATTGTGATCTTCGGTGCTGGTAGAACGGACAAAAAATATTAAAATAGCATCGAATAAAAATTTTTAATTTATCCTTCAGATATAGTTCCACTCAGAAATAATATTCAGTTATCATGTGCTTTATCACTTGCTTGTCTTAGACTATTTAGCAGTACGGTTGGTTTGAAAATCAAACTCTTTCCTTCAATAATTTGGCGGCGTTTCTTCGAGAGCTTTATCAATGTTCACTACCAGCAAAAAGAAAATGCCGAAATTCAGCTGCACTCAATAGCACTGCACTAAAATGAGTGCTATCTGGTAATTCAGGAGACACCGTTAGTCTTGATATATACTGAGCCTGCTACGCCCAACTTGAAGTTACATCGTTTACTGCAGAAAGTGAGGTACCAGGTGCTTAGAGAGTTTCATCGCGCCCCCGCGAACTGAACTGTGGTCGAATTTAAAAAAGAGGCAACGAGTATAGCGCGCCCCTTGCCGGAAGGCGACGACCATTGTGGCCGACAGAGTGTTTGTACGAACTGCTCATCACTGGGCCCCTATCTTGCTGCCCGCCGAGGAGCTCGGAGCGTTTATCAGGAAAACTACCCATGAAGAATTCAAAACAAAACGCTTCGAAGTTGCACGCATAGCTGTCGCTGCAATACCTCATGCGGTCGCGTAAGAAATCAGGCGATTGGAGCCAGATTCAACCATAGCAGTTTACATTATGTGGTCCACTAAATAAAGACACTAAAATGCCCCGTGACAGTGCTGAGCACATTGTTTGTCCCGTCGCTTTGGGCCAGCCGCGTCGCTGTCATTAAGACTAGCCAAAAGGAAAATGCGCTTAGCGAACCTCAAACAACCGATCACTGTGACACTACTACAGCCCTTCCCTGCTGAAGTATTTTTCCTCCGAATAGAGTTATCTTAGGAAGGCGTCTTATCAATCCGTTCCTCGACAATCAGACAGCGTAGCCAGGCCAAAGAATACAAACTATTCTCAGATCAAGTATAATATATAGCCAGATGACGAGGGACAGAAGACGGAATGAAAGATATGCGCTGTCGCATGTTCATAGGTGACGTTTTATCGTTTAGGCTATCAGAAGCATCCCTTCCACCTAATATTCACAGCGTTATACTGGCTTCTTGACGGAGGTCAATCTGCGCAGCTTTATTCCCATGGGTGCAGCGTCAAAAGGACCGACGAGTGTAGCTAGTTTGTGGTCCAAGGGTTCTGATGCTGGATTGTTTGCACTCGTGAGTGTCGATCCTTCGGCATAGCGCTTTCCAACTTGATCAGCGTGACGACAAACCACCACATCATCTTCCATCTTGACAGTAACTACCCAAGCAGTACACCAGCATTGGTCCAACAATGGTTCATCACTGGAAAAGAATGGCATCAATATTGGATTGATTTGGCATTTGGGCATTTTACTACATTCTCCATTCTTGGCCCATCTTTCGTTCCAAGACTGGTCCAGTGTTCAACCAAGCTGGAGCAACCAATGTAGGCACAGTATTAGACTTACCATTCATGCACCATGATTCTTGCCAATACTGTCCAGCATTATACCATCATTGTATTAACGATATTTGTTTAATACCAGCTATTCCATTGATGGCCCATTGTCAATGCCAGTATCAAACCAATGGTTAACCATTGCAGGTGAATTGGCTACTCCATTCATGCCGCATATTGTCGACACCATTATTCATCCAATGGTTCATGGATACACCGGCTACTCCATTCATGTACCATTGATGATGTCAAGATTACACATTTTGTGGCACTGCCTGTGCAGGCCATAAAATGCAGCCTTTTTCATTCAAGCCATATTCGTGACAGCACATTGAACTTGCTGGGACAATAATGGCCTTTAAAATAGGAGTAGCCATAATAATTCAAATTGCCGCTCATGAGCAACCAGTAGATATCCACAAAACAAGGGCAGGGTTTACAAAAAGATAACATTTATATTTATTGCAATTGTTACTAGACGGCAGTTGTTACTAGCCAGCGCTGAGGGCACACACAGCCGCAGCTGGCGGCGCAGTGACAGGCAGAGTGGCAGCAGGGGTATGCAGGGCAGGGCGGGCTCTCGGGACGTAGAAGGGGCCAAGGGCACACTCGTAGGCGTAGTGAGGGGGCTGACCCTGCAACTGCATTCACAGGTGGCATGCATGGTTCGCCAGGGGAGGTTTCAGCATAACGCCTTTTTCTTCCACCCCCTCTGTCACAGGAACTAGGCAGCCACCTGCGAATAAATGCATGTGCCTCAAAAGCGTCCACCCCTACTTTTTCGCAAATGGCACCTGCACAAAAACAATGCGGAAACAAAATTTACAACACTATTACGAGGCATATAAAATCGCGCGCATTATTTTAGGAAGATGTAAAAAATTGCAGGATTCATGTACCGAAATCCATGGTCAATGAGAAACACTATACTGATGAGTTCCAGATTAGTTTCAGCTGCCTTGGGTTTATTGGGATGAAAGACGCACATACATTGCATAGCATGTGCCCTGTTGCATTTTGATCGCCTCCACAGCAATACGGCTGAGACAGCCAGTGTTTCATCCCACACTAGGAATCAGTGCTTGGTTGTCGGCTGTCTCCGCATATGACTGGCGCGCTAGTTTTTTGCCGCTCCTACGCTTTCTACGATGTGCAAACAGTTTATACTAAATATCGTTACCAAGAGAATGTTCGGCGACTATTTGCATTTTTTTGAAATGGCTAGATATAATATACACAAACGATCTAAGCCCACGACTGCAGCACTGGCCGCTGGTTAGCTGATATACGCTTTCGGCTAATTTTGTGGGTAGCTCACTTAAACGGGTGAATGTCGCTTTCCACACACGCCGAAATCACTAGCTCTGTCTGCATACTTGTCACGCATAAGTGTTTATTTACAGCTCTTGAGTGCTGAAGTATGAACACGGAATTCTAGCCACTCGATCGTTACAATCTATTATAATTCTGCTGAAGTTCATAAAACACACTGCAGCTATTGAAGTCAATGCTTATCGCTCCGCTGTCAGTTTGCCGAGGATGGCTGCGACCGGGTACGTACGCTCGAACAATATTCGATTGTTGTGTCATTGCTAGCCAGAATATACCTATAGCTGTCACACGGCAGTCCCGAGCGGCAGGCGCATAGTTGGCCCGCGCTCGGCCCTTGCCAGTATAACCGACTAAAACTCATCGGGCCGACCTAGACCACCCATCTCAGCCCGAGGTCGGGAATTGACAATGACCTAAGAACGGCCAATTATCGGCAATTGACCTCGGGCAGACGAGTATGGCCGACTTTATCAGCCTATGGCCGCGCTAGGGTCATGCATGGGCCATGGCTTACCCACACATGGCCCAACCACTTCGGCGGTAGACGCTACCCGGTGGTTTATCCAGGTATGATTAGTAGTCTACTCATCCATGGCCTATGGTTTACCTATTAAAACATCTGCAGTTCGATTGTGCATGGACTTTAGCGCTGTGGCAGTATTTTTAGATGAGCATATTCTCCTCCAAGCTGGCGCTAACTTTTTGGCATCTGCAATGGTGTTCTCCGGGCAGGTGAAAATCGCCCCATACGTATGCAGCTTAAAAAAGCCTGCGCATCGACAAATGTAGTTTTAAACTGCACCTTTTATTGTTTCTTTTTAAATATTCGAAAGAGGCTCAAAACCCTCCTAATAAAAAAGTGGCACTTACAGCTTACTAAGGTTGTGCGCCTTCACAGCAATTTATTCCGGCTTTCAGCTTCTAGGCTCAGTTGAAGATGTCACGTTTTCCTGCTCGTTGTGCCCGCCGTCCCATTACTTCACTGTTACGAGCCATCACTTCATGGTTGTCACGGTCTTCCTGGAGAGAACGTCAACCAGGTACACGCTGCCTCTCCTCAGGCATCCTAGAAAATATACGAAAGAAAATATCAGCTTTCATTCCGCATTCATATTAATTTTCTAGCCCTATAAAGTGATAAAAAGCCGTCACTCAAGCAATATAAAGACCTTCAGTGGGATCAGTGGTGATTTAGTCATCGGATGATATCTGAAGTCAATTTAAATATGAGGTACACCATTTTTACACATATACTGCTTGTCCAAGCAAATTTGGTCCTAGGGATAAAAAAAAAAAACATTTCGGAGACAGGCAAAGGAAAGCAGATACATATTGCTGGAAGCTACCTTGAGCGCCACAGAAAAGGTTTTGTTTGGAATCCTTAATTGACATTATTTACCTAAATTACTGATTAATGACTTAACCAATAAATGGTGTTGCTACTTTGAAGAGTACCGGCACAAACCACGTTTGATTATTTGCGATAAAGAACCCTCACGTCTGCATTTTGAACGCCAGATACTATAGGAAACCACGAAAATACAAAAATCAGATTGCCGGACAATACAATTGAGGACTTGGCATAGCTCGACAGCCCTGTGTAGCGTTCGACCTACAAGTTGCCTATGGTTTCTTCGTCCGCGCCAGCACATTCCTCCAACAAGACTGTATTTGCATTTTACAGCTGAAACATACTGTTCCACTCATTTGTATCCTTACCGCTTTGTAGTCATTATCCGCATTGCAAAGTTCGCCGCGCTCATTGTAACTCGAGCCTTCATGTGCGCCAAAGGGCCGACGCGAAGCAAGCATCGCCCGCATATCACCCTTACACATGCATGGGGCTAGCCATCATAGCGGCAGGTTGTTTTGTCCGCTCAAAATCATGTTATGAGCAGCACAATTGAGGTGCGCGAATGGGCTGGTAACGGTTTCGGTATCTACATAACCCGGAATTTATCTGCAGCTGGAAAAAAGGTACACATGAGGTTTCTAATCGCAAATACTGAAACAGGGGTTTCCGAACGTGCTCATCGACTCTGTAAGTCCTATTTATTGTCTAAAGTGAATATTTAGTACTTGAAGCGAATAACCTCACTTCCCTACGTACAAAATAAAAATTTTCTGCGCTGTCCTAAGTGGCTGCCAGCAATGCGCCAGCGGTTTCCATCGTCTGCTTTTAATGGCTTATTTATAACCCTTGGCTCAAGCTATGGGGCGCAGCAGGTGTAATGTAGCTGGAATAAAACCTGCAAAAGATCATATATATGGGTAGATTTGTAAGGTTTACAGATTTCACTTACAAATTCTACGGGAATCGCGTCACTGCGGCCTTTCTTTAAAACTGACACGTAATAGCGCTATATTCGTGGCTAAAATAAAGTACTCAACGTATTAATTCAGGTTAGCAAGTGCAGCTGTAACAGAAAGTGAGAGCTGGCGACAACTAAGGTGTGCCTAGCTTTCAAAGTTTCTTAGATGGCACAACCGTTCGAAATATGGAATATTAAAAAAAGCCCTTGATATTGGCTTCTCACAGCGTATGTCTTGTTATGGGTGCCTTAGATAAGAAACATAATCGAGGTCCCATGGCCATCTTTCGTTTCCAATGAAATTCTTATATGTGGTGGGCAAATATCTAGACACAAAATAATTAACCTTAGTTTTTCAAGATACGCGTAGTTTCCTAAAATAAATTGTATGGTGTATCTCTAGAGGTAGAAAACGCTGTTTTTGCCATTTCAAAATGTTGCAAGTTTGGATACCATGATTTTGTCATCTACTATTTTTTATTCACTAAATATATGCAGGTTTTACATTTACAAACACTATTAGAAACCTGTTTTGTCTTTGCAATTGAGTTATTAAAAAATCGCGAACTTTGCTTCAGGAGCGATACGCTGCAAAAATATTCATTTTTAACCTTATGTACTGGCATATGATGCATTAGGTCGGTTGCACTAAATATGTTTTCACTTCCTGACGCATGTTCTTAATTCCAGGCAGTATCTGGAGCTCCAGACCAATAGGTGTGTTCTCCGCAACGCATCAAAATTGCTCAGAATTCGAAAACAGCAGTAAAGGGCAAATTTGCTGCAATTAAAAAAATACAATCATCTTCGATTTTCATTCAAATCCCTCTAAAAAGTCTTCAGTACCTCAAAAATATCGCGGACTAAAAACATTAAATATTAAACCAAGTGCTTGTGCTGAGAATGGCCAAATTCAGCCTGCATTCTTGCAAGATCCAATAATATTTTGGCACAGAAACTATTTCTCTACATTATCTAGGTTCCATTCTTTATTTCTGAAAAAATTTGAAGCTCTAGATTTGTGTGTGTTTCTGCATAATATTTTGAAATTGGACAAAAGTAAGAAATGGTAAAATAAGGAAAACTGATTAGAATTGAATAAACGGCCGCAACATCAATTTTTATTAAAATCTGTAGAAACAATGCAAAGTACTTTGTTAATATGAGTCAGTAAATATATTGAATTCTGCAAAATGTAATATTAGAAATATAAAAATGCCTGCTTTTGTTCTATAGATGTGCTTAAATGGCTCCCTCTTATGGAGTAGGCATCAAAACTTCAATTTAGTATTTGCTGAATTTAGTTATCATTTTACCCTAAGTAAAATTTAAAACCTTGTTAGCGCTTATACACCCTTTTTCTGCTTCTGGGCAAATACTTAATTTAGCTTAAAATGGTATTAATTCACTATTTCTGTCAATTTCATGGCAGAACGCAAGTGAAGGCTGAACTTTTTCTCTGTCCTCCATTCTTTTTTGTTGCTAGGTGCAATAGTATTCAATCTAGTTTATTAATATATTATTCCATTTCTCAGCTTTGACCACAACTAACAATACTATATTTTTGAAGATGATTTGTTAATGTGTAATTTTTATAAATACAATCGTAAGCAAATCACTTTCCAGCATAATAATTTTGGTGGCGTTACAAAGAACACACATAGCAGCTGAGAGCTCCAAATTCTGCCTTAAATTAACAATATGACCTGCGTAATAAACACAGAATGTTTAAGTGCAAACAACGTAACGCATCACGCCAGTATGTAAGGTTGAACATTAACATTTTTGTTGCGCGTTGTTCTTGAAGCAAAGTTTGAAATTTTTTACTAAATCAATTGCATCAATGAAACACACTTTTAATACTTCTTTTACAAGTAAACGTTACGCAAATGCGGTGAGTAAAAAACAATGAATGACAAAATTTTACGCAACCAGCCGGCCTCCAAACGTGCAACTTTTTGAAACGAACAAAAAGCGGCGTTTTCCAGCTTTAGTGATAGGCGTTTTGTTTTCTCGAGAATACTACGCCGCATCTGGCAAAACCTAAGGGTCATTCCTTTGTGTCGAGACATTAGCCCAGGACATATGAAAATTTAATTGAAAAAAAGGTCATGGCACCACAATTACTGTTCCTGTCCGAAGACATCCATATTTGATTTCATTTCGTCTCTTCAAACAGGCTGTTTTAGCCAATGCGAAGAATAAAAATATCATCGCATATAATAAAGATTTTCGCGCTATACGTTATATCTTAAGCCACCTATATTGTCACAACTGTCATACGTTATTTGTAACTGAAACATCATCACAAAAGGGATTCGATTGCAAAATATTCGCTAGTTAAATAGACGTACGAGATGACACACGTATACTTTGTAGAATACAATTTAGTAAAGAGCAGATACAAACTACAGGCGAATAATGCTATGATATGGAGCATATGTATTACTCCGGTTAACAGTAAAAAAATCAACATTTAACATATTAATATATTCGACAAACTATTGCATGTTCACATAGGAACACAATTAATGAGCTTATCCACGCATCTAATGTGTATGGGCATTAGATGTCTGGATGACTTCGTTTTATTCAAATTCACGCGTCACTCAAAATAATTGAAAGAGGGAAAATTTAGTGTCTACACAATTTTCAGTGACTATACCACAAAGTATACTAAGGTGCTTCATATATGTCACATCACCTAGCAAGTGAAATGGGATAACAGAAGTAATCAGACTCTAACCTGATCAGCATTTCGCTTTTGCGCCATCTTTGTAAGTTTTTAGGCAGGCTTTTCCACTGAATATCCCCTTCTTTATACCCCTGCCACCCACAGGACAGAAATCTTCTGAGGGTACCGAACTGTTGGTTTTCGCACCAGTGATACAACTTAATCGATTCATTTCTTCGTAGAAAACACTCTCGATGCGCACCTAAAAAATTGAAAACATTATGTCTAGGCGAAATCATTCACCGGCGATTTAATAATATGATTTGAACAGTAAAATGAAAGGATCACACTCGAAGCAACAAAAAGTGGTGGAGAAATAGGAATTGAAGCAATGAAAGGCGGCTGCTTTCTGCAAAAAGCCAATAGCAAGAGCTCCACCGTGTATAAGAATAGGCAATAAAAATAAGGCATATTTAAAGGTGCATGCAGCAGTTACAGTGACGCAGCGCTACCCTTTTTTAGGCAGGCTTTTCCGCTGATTTTTCTCTTCTTTATTGCCCTTCCAACCACAGGACACATATCTTCTGGGGGTTGTCGGTTGTCGCGCCAGTGATACAACTCAATCGATCCATTTCTACCTAGAAAACGCTCCCGATGCGCATCTAAAAAAGTGAAAGCAAGTATGTTCAGGTTAAATCATTCACACATGATAAAACAATACACTGTAAAAACAAAAACACCTTTTTGGGCATTTGTCTGATTCAAAACATCCTTACACCCTGAGTCTAGGGTGTTCGTGCCATTGGAAATCACCTCTTGCATGCCAAAGGGGTGCTTTGGTTGGAGAATATGCCTTAGGGTGTTACGGGCAAGCAATATCACCTAACATGCTGGGGGCATATGGCTGCGTAACTTCGTAGCCTTTTATACACAAGCGGCGCTGCTAATATAACCCAACACCTAAATAAAGCACCAAATGTAACGCTAAAATTAAAATTACACACGAGTGCTTTATAAAAATGAAACAGAAACTGAAACAAAATTTCACCGCCAGGAGGCCGCCGGTAGCTACGAAGGCTCTTTTCAAATTTCACAATATGGCCGTTAGCATTGTGGGGTGCGTTTCGACCACGTTTCGGCGAATGCTGAATGTGCTTCTTCGATTGTGTACCCCCGTGAAATGTGTTGCATTTCCCATGCGTATGTGTTGCATTTCCCATGCATATGTGTTACAGAAGTGTGTACGCTTGTGAAGTGCCTTCTACATGTGGTGTTTAACGCAAACGGGCATCTATCGTGTCGGCAAGTGTCCGGGATTCTTTTTGCGTTGCCCAGGCCGAAGGACTGCTGCACCGCTTATGTTTGAGATGTCCGAAAGAAAAAGGCATGGACGATTTTTATTTCTGCGTGACTAAGAGGTATATGCGCCGACTACATTGCACTCGCGCTGAAATCGCACTGGTTGGTTCGGTGCCGGTGATACGAAGGCGGACAGCGTACTTTGCGGCTGACGCAATCGTCTGTAAAGGTAAGCCTATTCTCACGCATATTGCGCTTTGTGGGAACAGTGTCCTACCGGATTGCTGCATTCTGTGTCTTTTTGTGCCGGAACGCTCCAGAATGTGCTGAAATGAAAACGTGAGACACGCGCTTGTTTTCACCTGGCTGCCAAAATGACATCGCACATGTGGTAGATGTCGCGGCGAGTTAAGCAGATTTCGCGCAAGAACATCAGTCTAAACTTTCTTGAACAGAAATAATGTATGTGCTACGTTTCCTTGCATTTTGTACGCGCAGGAGTTTCACGAAACGATTTTCGTTTCTTGACAGTTTGATACTTGCGCTCAGTTCGCAACGACTCGGTTTTGTTCTACCGTTTCCGTTCGTGCGGCAAGGTCATGTTTGCGTACTACCTTATTTTCTCCTAGCACTCTCGACTCCCCCCTCCCCCCTCCTCCCTTATCTCTTAGACTTAGCGCTCGCTCTCCTGAAACCTCTTTCATGCTTCGTCGCCTTCTTTCACTCGGAGCGCTGCCACCCCCCCCCCC